>CAUYRT010064806.1:0-38149 GCA_963574885.1 Lepilemur ruficaudatus
AGGCAACAGCTTTGAACTCTTCCAGCTGTTTCTCCTGTTTGCTATACTTTTAACACTGCTATTGCAGACATATCCATTTTAGACATTATTTCTTTTCTTTTCTTTTCTTTTTTTTTTGAGACAGAGTCTAACTTTGTTGCCCAGGCTAGAGTGCCGTGGCATCAGCTTAGCTCACAGCAACCTCAAACTCCTGGGCTCAAGCAATCCTTCTGCCTCAGCCTCCCAAGTGGCTTGGACTACAGGCATGCGCCACCATGCCCGGCTAATTTGTTCTATATATTTTTAGTTGTCCAATTAATTTCTTTCTATTTTTAGTAGAGACGGGATCTTGCTCTTGCTCTGGCTGGTTTCGAACTCCTGACCTTGAGCGATCCGCCCGCCTCGGCCTCCCACAGTGCTAGGATTACAGGTGTGAGCCACCGCGCCCAGCCTTTTCCCCAGGAGATTAAATCTGTTCTGCTGTCATCACAGAAGTCTGGTCTAGCCAGAGGTACAGGCGTGGTGATGCTCAGTGGCACGTGGTGGCTGGGGGAGAAGAGTCAGCGGCCACCCAGAGCAGTCAGTGCTGTGCTCTATAGATATTTTGAGTGTATCTCTTGATGATAAATCTGCCGTAATCTAACAAGTCACAAGATTCTCCTCTCCAAAGAACACTGTAATGAGAGTCAGGATATGGGCTCTGGTTTTAGACATCTTGTTTACTCTGTAACTTTCTAGGATATTAGAATATGCTGGTCCCTTTTCCCTCACTGGGATGAGGTCCATATAAGATAAAGAACATAAAAGCACTTCAGGAGGAGCAGACATAGGAAGTCACTCAAATACAACCTGTTGATATTGCTGTAATATGTAAAGGCTAAGGTCTTGCATGGCAATCGTTACTTCCCACCATACTGTTCTATTCCCATCACCTTTTTTCTCCCTCATCATCCTTGTTGTTTTCTGTCTCTGTCTCCCAGTGAACTAATCCCAATGTGTATTTTTTAATGGTTGACAAAAGTTCAAAAATGTTCTTGTGAAGAAGGAAGGCTACAGAATCGCTAGGATTATTACTGTATTCTCTGTGTTAAAAATACAAAAAAATTAAGTAAAATAACAAAATAGAATGAAAAATCTGTACTGGCTTGAGCACTGAAAATAGAAGTGGAAAAAATTAGCATGTACTACATTCTACACTTGTAGTTGTTGGAATTCAGCTAATTGCTGATTCCAAATCATCTTTATGACTAGAAAAAAAGATGCATGAGATTAACTCGCTTGGGACAGGTGCTACTGCTTTTAATATTTGTTGATTGGCTCCTATCGTGAACTAAAATAGTTGAGAAATTGCCATGATCTGGGTCCCCCAGAGAGAGGCCAGAGACAACAAATGACATCCCACAGCTCACTGTCAGTGCCTGTCACAAGACTGCCTTTCTCTAAGGAAAGTATTCCATTTTCTTGTTGCCTTTTCCACCCCCATGCATTTGATTTATAGAGGAATTTCTTTCAAATGTCACATACAGTATCAGCGTAGTAGTTTGTAAGTGTTGAAATGTCCCTTCTGGGTGAAGGGAGAGGAATGTAGTTTACATTTCTCATTTGGAAGTCCATTTAGTTTTAAAAACTTTCTGCTTGTGGAAATATTAAGACAGAGTTTGTATGGCATGACTTGTGTATACATGTTGGAACAACTGTTCTGGTGACAACCAGCCCCTAAATGTGACAGACAATAATTCCGACTATCAAAACATGGATTTTTTTTTTTCTCCCTGACACATGTAGGCTGTAAGACCATGTGTGTACCTACTTATGACTAGGCTGAGCCATTGGCATGTGGATGTCTGAAAACCTACACTGTGGTATGTGTTAGAGCTATGTAAAGAAGAGGCTTCCCTGCTTTAGGGAGCCTTTGGGAGAGGTTCAAGAGTTATCCTCTGCAAAGGTGATCTTGTCCGCTTAAAATGGAAATCTGGCTTGGCGCGGTAGCTCACGCCCGTAACCCTAGCACTCTGGGAGGCTGAGGCAGCCGGATCGCTTGAGGCCAGGAGTTCAAGACCAGTGTGAGCAAGAGCGAGACCCTGTCTTTACAAAAAAATAGAAAAATTAGTGGGGTGTGGTGGCACAAGCCTGAAGTCCAAGCTACTCAGGAGGCTGAGGCAGAATGATCACCTGAGCCCAGGTGTTTGAGGTTACAGTGAGCTATGATGACGCCGCTGCACTCTAGCCCGGGTGACAGAGTGAGACTTTCCATCTCAAAAAAAAAAAAAGCAATCTCTTTTTTTCCCCTAATTTATAGTAACCCATAAGAGAAGCATGGTAAGAATAACGGTTAGGAGTACAGTTTTGGGAGCCAAACTGTCAGGGGTCAAATTTCTGCTGTACCTTTTGCTGGCTGTAACTTAATTCTTTGTGCCTCAGTGGCCTTATCAGAAACATAGGGGCCAGTAATAGTATCAACATCATTTAGCTGTTTTAGGAATTAAATGATTTCATATATATAAAGGGCTCAGACAATATCTGGCACTTAATAAAGTGCTAGATAATGCTTTATGCATGGTAATTATTTTTATTCCTTGTGGAAATTAAAAAATCCAGTAATACACAAAGTAGATAATAATGTTACTAATATTAGTCTGTCCCATAATTCCAAACACTCACACACACACACACACAGGCAATGTAACTGGCACTCTAGAGAAAGTCCCAGGCCACAGCACCCACCCTGTGGACACTGGTGCCAGAAAGGGAGTAGGACATATGCTTGTGCCTTACACATGATAGCAATAACAATACCTTACGTGTACACACTTAAAATGTACATTCGCACACTTGGTACAGCTATTGAAAGAATTAAATGACATGGTGCGTGAGAAAGTACTTTGGGAGTTTATCATCAGTGTATGTTCATATGAAAACCCTTTTTTAACCAGTTTTTAATTTTCCAATTTCTTATTTCTCTGTAGATTTGTTTTAGTCTTTGGTTATAATTTTTCCCCCACCCAACCATATTTGCCAATATTTGCCAACTGTGATTTGGCAAATATTGACAAATAAAAACTGATAATCACTAAAATCCAATAAAAAGATTTTCCTCATGGGGCTCTTAGGATTCAATGGGCCCCGATTCTGATTCCCAGACAGGTTGGATGTTTAAGCTCTAGTGTCACCTGTCCCGTGGCGCAGCCTCACAGAGCTGGGTGCCAGGATCCGCAAAAGAATGAAATGGGTCTGCCTCATCAGAACATTTTTAAGACTTTGTCTTTTTAGAGCAGTTTTTGGTTCACAGCAAAATGGAGATTGAGAGGAAGGTACAGAGATTCTTCCCCATGCCCCCCACCCCCACACATCCACTGTCTCCGCGTGGGGGACATCCGCCGCCAGAGTGGCACGTTTGTTACAATCGATGAACCTGCATCATCCGCACACATCGCCCAGACAGAGTCCGTAGCTGACATTAGGGTTCTCTCTTGGTGTTGTACAATCTATGGGTTTGGACAAATGTATAACAACATGTATCATCATCACCTTTGTTTGCAAATTATATACATTTGATGAAGTTTGTCTTACAGCTACGACACTAATTGCCACGCTGTTTAAGTGACGGCATAATGTGAAAGCTGCAGGTTGACAACTGTACAGCGTCCTGCTTCCCTGTTTGTGCCATCGTGAAGATTCCGTTGTTGAAGGGAGAAAAAAGAAATCTTAGAGAACGATGAAAAGAAGTCTCACACAGAGAGCTTTCTGAAGTGTTTTGGAGATTTTTCACACAGTGTAGAGCACTAGTTCTGCTTGTATTTTACACTTAAGAAAAAGACATTTTATACATAAAATCTAAAATTCTGATCACATGTCAAATGTTGCCATGGGATCTTAAAATAGCAAACTCAGTGTTTGGTTTTTCCACTTCTCTTTCTTTGTCGCTAAGCCCGTAGATGTGCCAAGAGCTGCGAGTTCCTGCTACACTGAAGGAAGTAGGAAAAGTGCTTCCTGAGCGAGTGTTTATACCCCACTGCCCACCGCCCCCAACATCAACCGGGTGAAAAACCAAAGGTGATCGTTAGCATGGCGTTAAATGAGCAACAGCTGCTCCCTGTGTAAAGAATCCCGTCCAAAGCGTTTCAAAGCTATCTAAGGATCATGAGGATGAGGGAAGCAATATGATTGTGAAAAGACAGCAGAGGTTCTCCACCATTTACTAGCTTGTGGATCTGGGCAAGCTGCATAGTCTTTTGGGCCTTGGATCACCTTTCAGTAAAACGTGGATAACAGCATCTACCTCCTAATATTATTGTGAGGGACTCAAAGAGAAGGTGTGTTCAGAGGACCAAGCCCAGGCAGAGAGCGTGTATCTGAGAAGCATTCATTTCTCTCCTCACCTTGCCTTAGCACGTAGCACCCATTCCTCCTGCCCACTTCACACTCATGACTTGGCCCTAACTTGTCTCATCCCTGCTGGGATCCCGGGCTCCCTACGGAACACTCCAGACTACTGGTGCCTCCTCAGACACAGCCCTCGTGTGCAGAACTCTGCAATTGACATTGGCCAGCATGCTCTTGTACCGCTCTATCAAAAGCTGCACTGACATAGCCTTTGTAAAATACCCCTTGATGTCCTCGCTGACAGAATTTATTTCTTCTTTTGCATTCTCGTAGACTCCGTACCTTAATTACAGTTCATATTTGGTACCCTGTTGTCATTTCCGTATCTGTGCTTCGTATTACGTTGTGTGTTTTTTGAGACTGGCTTATCCATCGGTTCGTTTCTGCATTTAGCACAATACTTTGCAAGTAGCTAAATGCACAATAAATGTTCATTGCTCATTTGAAAAACAAAGTTGCAACTTGAGGTTGAAAAATATTGAGCTTTTATAAATTGCCAAAAAGAGGCATCCATGCTTTGGCTTGAGCCAGTCCCCTAGTGGTAAATTTTAAAAATCACTTATACAGGTTTTCTTCTATTTGCTTAAGCATTTGAATTTCTAAAAGGCTCCTACAGAAATAGACCCAGAATATATTGAGGAAGTGGCCTGGCATCTGTCTTATAGAGTTTAATAAGAGATATTGGCTACACATAGACCATTATAAAGGCAAGAACCCCATAGCATAATGAATGAATAATCTTCAGAGCTCTTTGCCACACATCAATGTCTCTTAAAAGTAGCTTGTTACAAGGTATCACTCTGAAAGACCATAATCCTTTGGTTGTAGGAGCACTGCAGAGACAACTTCAAGCTTAACGGTACACCATTCATGGCTGAGAAATATCAAGGAGGCAGCCGAAAAGCCACATTAGTGGTCAGGTGCCTCCCGAAATGAAGTGATTTCATTTGTGAAAAGCCCTTGCGATTCCCATAAGATGAAAAGGCCACAGCCACCATGTGATGTTTTATCAGCAGCTGTGGCTGTACTAGAGGACAGCCTACCTGATGTGGCCACAGTTTCCTATCAGTTTCCATCATTTCAGCCATACTTATACAAAAAGAAAGAAAGGATTCCAGCAAATGCTAACAGTTGTGAGACAAATAGTAACACACACTCTTAATAAATTTCCTATGAAGGGGCTTTAAATGGTTTGTTGTCTCAAAAGATAATGAGAAAGTGACAGACTAAGGGAAAGTTTCAGGAGGCCTGGGCTTCGTCCTAGCTGCATATCCGAGTGTTGGTGTGACCCTGATCAAGTCACTTAACTTTTCTGATCCTCTATTTTCTCATCTGTCAGGTGGAGGTGCTCCCTTCCCGCTCTAAGATACATGACCAAATTCTCTAAGATTATGGCCTTACTATATTCTGCCACAGATTACATCACCTCTTGGATGAGAATTGTACCTTTCATCTGAAAAATGAAGCAATGAGAATATAGAGTGAAAACACAAGTAATTTTTACTTTATTTTCCCTTACTCAAACTGACTGTAGATTTATTTTCTCAATAACCGAGATAGACTAGTTTGCTGATGTGGATGTTTCCAAAGAGAAGCAGATCCCTAGTTACAAATAGGCAATATTAAAGATGATCGTTTATAAACCAGTGTACCAGAGGTTCTATCTACATTATAATGTTATCTAGTAATATTATTAATGCTACATTTTTTAAAGATGCATTACAGGACAAATACCTTAGCAAGACTCCTTAGAAATCTAAGCATAAAGTTTAAAGTTTTGATGAGAGAAGGAATTTCACATGATGGTCTTCAATACCATAAGCCTGTCTTCTTATCTATGCTTATCTGTCCCTATGCTGCTGTCTTAGTTTGTTTTCTGCTGCTATAACAGAATATCATAGACTGAGTAATTTATAGAGAACAGAGATATATTTGGCTCACAGATCTGGAGGGTGGGAAGTCCAAGAGCACAGCACTGGAATGAAGGACCTTAGTGCATGAGACATCATCCCATGGCCAAAGGGCAGAAGGGCAAGCAAATGCACAAGACAGAGAGATGGAGGCAAAAATTCATTGTTTTATCAGGAGCCCACTCCCACAGTAATTAGCCCACTCCAGTGATAATGGCTTTAATCCATTTATGAGGGCAGAACCCTGTGACCTAATCACCTCTTATAGGTTACCTCTTCATATTGTCAGGATGGCAATTAAATTTCAACATGAGTTTTGGAGGGGACTTTCAAGCCATACCACCTGCTTCCCCTTCTTGTAAGAAGAGTAAAAATTCCTCCTTCCCTTATAAGCCAATGCCCATGACATACTCAGGTTTGAAATTCTAATGAGACATAAATTTCGGAACCAGGAAGTAAGGGTTTTAGGGGAGATAAAAAGACTTGAGGTAGGGAAAGGAGGTGGGATTTTACCATGAAGCACTTAAAAGGCAGGTAGATGGATGGGGCAAAATGAGCATTAGGAGCATTGATGGAAGAGACCCATTGAGAGTTGAGGATATGAGGGCCTGGAGACTTGAAACAATACTATGGCATAAGTCAATTATAAGACATGAGTGGAATATAAGAGAAAAAATGCCTAGGGAATAAGAAGTCAATGGACAACAAAGAGAGAATAGAAAAGAGTTTATATTTTCAATCTATGCTTTCATTGTCTACTTCTGCCCCCCCCTTCTCATCACCACAGACCCCAATCATCCTAACACTGATAAAAGAGGAAATATTGATAAATATTCCAAGAGTTATGCAGAAGGAAGGAGAAAAATAAATGCACAAACTAATCAAGGAAAGTTATATATTTTAAATTTATCATAGGCATATGGTTTGTATATTATTGTTATAGCATTGATCATGTTTTTGGTTAGTTGAGCTTTTTGGATCTGTGGAGTTATATTTTTAATGTGTATGCAAATTTAGTCATTATTTATACAAATATTTTTACAATGTCATCCCATCTCCTCAGACTCTAATTACATGTGTGTCAGACAAATTGATAGTGAAATTGTTCCACAAGTCACTGAGAGAATTCACTTTTTTGAAAAGCCTTTCATTTCAGATATTGTAATTTTCTGCTCTAGAAAGTCTATTTGGTTCTGTCAAATAGCTTCTACTTATCTCCTCATTGTGTTTACATTTTCCTTAAAATCCTTGAGCATATTTATAATGGCTAAAGTCCTCATCTGCCAATCCCATCATCTCTGTCATTTCTTAGTCTCTTTTTATTGAATAATTTTTCTCCTGGTTAGGGCTCATATTTTGGGGCTTTTTCACATGTCTAGTAACACTTGATTGGCTGTTGTATATTGTAAATATTGTTGTATATTGTAATATTATAAATATCACTGTTGGATGTCCAGATTTTGTTGTCTTGTTTTAAAGAAAATTGGATTTTGTTCTGACAAGTAGTTAATCCACTTGAGGATCAGTGGAGCCTTTCAAAATTTGTTTTTAAGCTGTGTTAGGTCAGATCTAGAATGATCTACCCCTCCAGAGCTCACGGAGTCTTACTGTTAAGGCTTGGCCTTTCAGAGGTCTCTATTCTTGTGTGTTCAGTGGGTTCTTTCTACTATGGCTAGTCAGAGCTTGAATGTCTCCTAGCCATGTGCAATGGAAGTTGTTCGACTTACAGCACTCCTGGCAATGGTTCTTTGCCTGGTAATTGTCCTTTGTCCAACTTTGCAGAGTCTCACTTTACACATGTGTAGCTTGGTATTCAGCCAAGGACTTAAAGGGACCCTGTACAGATTTCTGGAACTCTCTCTCTTTATGGCTCTCTTCCTTCAGACTCTATTCCACAAACTCCACCTCATTTCCCCAAATGGCTCTCTGTCCTCAGCCCCACTTAGATTCTCCACTTAGTGGTACAGTCCAGAAAGTCTCTAATGGGACATACCTTCCCCCGGGGATCACAGCCTGTTCGGTGTCTGAGATGGCTGCTTTATATACTTTATCCAGTTTTCTGGCTGTTTATGGCAGAAGGACCAGTCTGATGTTAGGTATACCATTGTGACTTGAAATATAAGTTTCACTCCATGTGTATCCAAACTTTGTTTCTGTTTCTTTTCTCCCAGCTAGGCAGTGAGACCCTTCAAGGCAGTGACAGGGCCACATTCATCCCTGCATTCTTAATGCCCAACATGAAGTTTAGCACATAGAAAGCATGATAGATACTGTTAAATAAATGAATAACTGACTATTATTAAACCAATCCGCAATACTTAGGGTAATCTCTGTTTAGTTGAGTCATTGATATAAATGTCTAAGTGCTTCTACAACATGTGGTTTTTTAAGCAACAGAGAAAAAAATCTATTAAACAACCGAATACATGTAAGCTAGGATCAATGCTAGAGTCAGGCTAGTTCTATGCTAAGTTTGCTTAACATTCCATACAGCTGTAAAATGCCAGTGTCCAGAAGCAAAGGTCACATATTTTCAGGTATCTATAGGACAGTAATGACAATTTGTTCTAGAATTAAAAGTAGGAGGGGCTGTTTTTATCATTCAGTCTATGAAGGTGGTAAATGCAGTATCTACCTTCAGGGATTTCCACCCCTAAGCATATAGCAGGGTTACAAACTTTCAGACTATAATTTCATTTACTTTAGTCTGCTAAAGGACTATGGTGGCTTTTCATTTAAATAGCAAGATACATTGACTTGGCGTTTTAAAAGCCTATTTAGCTATCTTCCTACAATCAAAAAATAGACTTATAAGGTAAGAATTACAGAACTAGGGAGGGAAAGTCCTGCATTTTCACATTAAAGGTTTCTCTCTGAAATCTTAATACAACACCTGTACAAGAGGTTTCATATAAGAAATATCTGTATCTGGAAGGATGTAGGATTTGTGAAAGTCTTAAAATTATATGATGCTCAAAATCTCTGGATATGGGTACATCATCTATAATTGAAGTATGCTTACTTTTTTTCTTTCTTTCTTTTTTTTTTTTTGAGAGAGAGTCTCACTCTGTTGCCCGGGCTAGAGTGCCGTGGCGTTAGCCTAGCTCACAGCAACCTCAGAGTCCTGGGCTCAAGCAATCCTTTTGCCTCAGCCTCCCCAGTAGCTGGGACTACAGGCATGAGCCACCATGCCCAGCTAATTTTTTCTATATATTTTTTAGTTGGCCAACTAATTTCTTTCTGTTTTTAGTAGAGACAGGGTCTGGCTCTTGCTCAGGCTGATTTCGAACTCCTGACCTTGAGCGATCCTCCCGCCTCGGCCTCCCAGAGTGCCCGGATTACAGGCTTGAGCCACTGCACCCAGCCATTTTGAAGTATCCTTACTTCTTTGTTTAAAGTGTCCCTAAAATTTAGAAGTATTTCGGTCATGTGCACACACACACACTACCTACTTCATAGGTCAATGTTAAGTTCACACAATAATGTTATTATCAATAACACAATCTTTTAATACTTAATCTCATTTAATCTGTAAGATTCTTAAAATTTCCTTTTGTTCCTATTTCCGGTTTTTTCCAGTGAAAAGCGGCAGTTTTTTAGGTTAAGGAACTGAGCTGTGAATGCGATGTCAACCCCGTCGTTTCATTCTTCTAGTTACCTTTGGCAAGTCACCTTTTCATCTTTGTTCTTTGATTGCACAACCTACCAGGTGGAAATAATAACTTGATCTCCACATGAGAGTTAAGGACCTCTGAAATTCAAAAAACTGATGCATTATTGAGGAACATTTTTCAAAGCAATGATTGTACTTGTTTAAAGTCTAAGTGAAATAACGTTTTAAGAACGGTGATTTAAGTTCGTGGTCCAAACTGTTCAAAGCTAAAGGTTGTATTTCACTTTGTTTTTTCCCAACGTTTCTCCCCTTGGTTTTACATTCCCCAGTTAAGAATTTAAAGTGAACCTTTGCCAAAGCCTCAGGTTCCACCTGGTTTGGGGTTGAAACCACATGAAGCCACTGAATTTTGCATAGTTTCCATTTGAAATGATATATCAGCTTGGGTTCTCTTTCAATGTGAGCCAGGTTTACATGAAACTTGGCCAAGCTTTAAATGAACCTGCTTTGAGTTTTGATTTTATATCAGACCCTAAAATGAGGCCACTCACCTAGTTCCATCTTTCAAAAAGCTCTTATTATAATGTCCCCAGAGTGTGTATAGTAGTTACTAGACGCTGCGGTGCGGCAGTACTTTGTTTTAGTATAATGTGAGGGAGAATTTCTCACATTAATTAGAGCAGGTTCTACTTGGAACCTATTCTAATTGGGAAACCAGACAGAGTCAATAATAGAGGCTCTACTGTCAGGCATAACACTTTGGGGTAAGAATTTCTTTTGAAATATCAACAAAAGGGTTTTTAAGTAAATAGCTCAGAGAGACCAAATTAATTCATTTTTTCCTTTGTTCTTTCCTTCATGTGCTTGCATTCATTAATCCAACAAATATTCATTGAGCACCTACATCATGACATGCCACGCCCTGTTCTAGGTATTTGGGGTGTATCAGTGAACAAAACAATTAGAGATCCCGAATTTTGTGGTCTTTCATTCCAGTAGCAGGAGACAGACCGTAAAATTAACCATAATATATAGGTCAAATATATATAGTATATTAGAAAGTAGTAAATACTATGAAATAAAAGTAAAGCAAAATCAGAGATCAGGGTAGCCTGCAGTGTTCAAGAGGATTCACATGGAGAGACTCAATGAGATAAGATTTGAACAAGGAAGTAGCAGCCAGATATCTTGAGGAAGAACATTCCAGACAAAGAGAACATCTAAGGCAAAAGCCCCAAGACAAAAGTATGCCTGCATATTAAGTATGTAGGGGAACAAGAGGGCAGAAACAGAGTGAGCAAACAGGAGAGTGGTAGGAGTGAGGTTAGACAAGTCACAACAGGGCAGTTATGACCTGGAGGCCACAGGAAGGACTTCGGTGGTTTCTCTGGATGGAAAGGAAGCCATTACAGGATTCTGTACTAAGGAATTGTACATTCTGACTTACACTTCAAATGGCTCTATCTTCATGTTGAGAGCAAATGATAGATGGGCCAAGGTAAAGAAAAGAGACTTATTCTGAGGTTATTGAGAAAGATAAGTGCTTTAGATTTAGTGATAGCAACACTGTAGAAGTAGCAAAAAGTACTCATATGCACCTGTTTTTGAAGACAGTCAATAGCATTGCCTGAATGATTGGATGTGGTGTTTGAGAAAAATAGGGGAAAAAAAACAGAAAGTAAATGAGAAAGAGAGAGAACCAAGAACGAATCCAAGATTTTGGCCCAAGCAACTGAAAGGGTAGAGTTGCCATCAACTGAGGTTGGAAAGACTGTCGTTGAAAGAGTTTTGGGGACATAGATCCGGAATTCAATTTTGGTAGTCAAGTTTGAGATGTCTCTTAGACCTCCAAATGGAGATACCATCAATTAGGCAGTTAGCTCTATGAGTCTGTTTTGGAACAGAGGTTTGCATTTGGAAGTCATCAGCATGATATCAACAAGGTATAGACAGAGAAAAGAATGAAAGTCTAGCTCTGGAGGACTCCAGAATCCAGAGATCAAAGAGAAGAGGAGAGATCAGCAGAAGATACTGAGAAGAGCTCCAGGGAAACAGGAGGAAGACAAGGGCTACAGGAGTTTCTGGTGCCCGGATGCTGAATGAAGACCATGTTTCGAGGAGGAGAGAGTGGTCAGGTGTGTGTGTGTGGCAGGTCCAGAATGATGAGGACTGAGAACTGACCACGGGATTTATCTGCTTGGAGGGCCTTGGTGACATGGATAAGAGCAATACTGGTGACATAGAGGGAGAGCAAGCCTGATTATAGAAGGCATAAGATAAAATAGGAGAAGAGACTCTAAGAAATACGGGAACTCTTTCAAGGAGCTTGCCATAAGCAAAGCAGAGAAATAAGGCAGCAGCTGATGAGAGAAGTGGAGTGAAAATGTGTTTAAACGATGGAAGAAATAATGGCATGTTGATACGGTGATAGGAGTGATACAATTTTGAGGAGAAATACAATGATCTTGGCAAAAGAGGGGAGTATTGCTAGAGGTATGATTTTTGAATAGATGAGAAGAGGTGGAACCTAGTACCCAGGTAGAAGAATCGGCTTCAGACAAGATGATATGGATAATTCCTCTACTCCAATAGATGAGAAAATCATACCCATGGTGGAGAAGGTGTGGGAGTGAACAGACTGAGCGGTTGGGGGGACCTGTGGAAGTTACCCTCCGGTTGCCTCTGTTTCCCCAGTGAAGGATGAACCCAGGTTATGAGTGAAGGCAGGAAGGGTGTGAGGACGGAGAGGGTGCATCTGAGAGGATGGGAGAGTAATCGGACAAGGGAAAGAAAGTATGATTGCCAGGCAGCATCAGAGACCTCCTTGAGGTTCATGGCAATGAATATCACATGAGACCATCTAGGGTGCTTTTCTCCAAGCATGTAGCGTTGCACAGGTCCAGATATGGAATAGACGGGCAGTTGGATTGAACTGGAGTTTGGGGTACCAAGCAAGGATGATGAAGTGACGGGGGAGAAAGGGGGTTGAGAGTGTTTGCAAAGGACTGATCGTAATGACTGTCTGTGGAATTTAACCTGATAAGGAGGGGAGTGAAGACATCAAGGGCCAGGGAAGGAGTGGTTGGATCAAAGGACTGAAGAGCCCTGCCATGTCAAAAGATTGTTGGGGTTGGCACACAGAGCAGGCTGCATGGAATGGAGATGATGAAAGAGGGGCGGTTACCAGTATTGATAAGAGCAGGATGGACTAGATTGGCCTAGCGAGTAGCTAGAGGACAGCAGAGATAGGTGGTCCAGAAAGGAAGAGGCAGTGGAGCTTGTGAGCTCAAATCCATGAACTTTGAAGTCTCCAAAAATTCAGACAGGCATACTGTGGAGCGAGTGAAAGTGAAGCAGGAGCTAACTTCACTTAGAAATGAGAGGCTGTGTCTTAGGGCTAGTTGATAGCTAGGGAAGTAGGCTATGAAATCTGATCACATGAGTTAATTTTTTTATAAGATGAGAAATAAGAAAGTTAACAGACTTAAGGTGGAAAGGAGAGCGAGAAGGGTGGAGGAAAGGAAGAAGGGAGGAGGGAAGGCAGGCTGGCAGGCTTGAAGAAACATTTTAGTATGACACTGACTCAATGGGGGCACCGAAACCTGCACTGAATTTTCTAGAATTACATAACAGTTTGCCAAAATGAGATTTTTTCCTCCATCAGAAACTATCAAGGTGCACAATAACTTGCTGCATCTTTTTTTCTTACAATGAAATAAACAAACAAAAATCCTAAGGAAGGTGTCAAGCAATAGTACAGAAGAAGGAATCCAATTTGAGCATAGCTGGTCCAGGTTTGCTTTATGGCAATAATAAAGCTAGTATCTTCCCTGGGAAAAAGAGCTGAAATCTCTGAAGGATGGTGGATAGTACTTTATATGTATAATGGTGGCTTTATTACCCTTTTGTGGCTTTACATCTTCTCCTGACTTTGACAGGAGATCATTCAGAAGTGAACTTATTTTGATAATACCTATATAGACTTCATACACACAAAAGTATTTCATAGTATTTATCCTGGTGACACGTCAGAGGACATGATCAAATTTTTATGCTTTCGTAGGTAAGCCATATTCCATTCTTTATGCCAGAGAAATATATTTTTTTAATTTCCTGGAAGTCATGAATGGCACTTTGGGCAGGTTGTATACCAATTAGAACCCACAGATGCTCAGAAAGTGGTCAGTGGGACCAAGTCTTATAAATAATTTCAATTTTGTAGTGGAAATGAATCCTATTTTCTTTTGGAGTGAAATAGAGAAAGATGGTGAGGTAGAATTTCCCCAGAGTAATTCTCCTTTTCATGTATATGAGTTATGTCTTTGCCTGTGGTGAGCAGGGCAAGAATGATACAGCAGGTGGCTCATTTGAAAAATCAGTAAACCAGAGGAAACCGTCGTCCTTGGAATTTTTTAGGAAATCAGGTGGGAAGAAAGAACTATTCAAATGGGAAAAGAACATTAGAGGATTTTAAGGAATCGGGTTCTTGCTTGTATTAATACTTCACAATAAATAACAATATTATAAAAATCACAATAAGCCTCTCAGGCAACTGACATTATGCAAAGTGGATTTTGTGGACTTCACCTGACATGACAAATTTCAATCATTCATTCATTGGACAAATGTCAAGGTGTGCCTTCCACGCGCAGGGTATTGCTCTAGGCACTAAGGCTACAATGTGGGATGTGCCCCCCGCAGGCTCTGCTCTCAGGGAGCTTACATTCTAAGATGACGACAGTCCTGCCACAATATCAGCTAAAATTATCAGTGACAGGCACCAAAGCTCTTGGTGTGATTACGAGACGCTATGTATCTTTAGGAGTTGGGGGGCAAGAGATGAAGGGTCTTTAGTACTTGGTACAAATTTCTTAAAGCTCTGCGGTGTAGGAGAACCCTAACTCCATATTTTGTTAGAATATAATGTACTTCAGAAAAATGGTTAAAAATTAATAATGAAAATGCACAAGATCCTCCCCAGAACTGTAAAGTTTAGAAATACAAATTGCTCATAACCAAATGCCTGGCTTCTGCCAGCCCTTGCCAGCTTAGGAATGCTTAGTCCTGTGAAAATATGTCTCGGGAACCTTCTCACCAACGAGTGTTCTGACTGCACCAAAATCTCTCTCCTCAAGTGGCCACGTTCAGAAATACAAACAGCATCCAGGCAGAGCGTTCCTCTTCAGTCTCCTACAAAGATAACAGACTCCTGCCAAGGCTATTGGCTGTGTTTGGATGCAAAGAATTTAAATTTATAGACTTTTGTTTCCAAAGATCAACCTATCTTTTCTGAAATTTTGTTTTGTCAGTCAATCTTCTAAAATGATTGATTTTTTTATTGTATTAGTCAATTTTTTAAAAAATGCTTCCATTTCAAAATATTTGTGCTCTGAAGCTTACAGAGACAGGCTACTTGAGAAAGATAGCAAAAAAACAACCACACAACAGAAACATAATAGTCTCTTGTAAGTGTCTGAAAGAGAAAACTAATCCAAAAATACTTCAAATACTCCAGGAATACAAATGCTAAAATGTCAGGGTGAACTGTTCTTGTTGGCTCGGGCTAGTATCTTGACGTTCTGGAGAACTCCCTTCCCGTTTGCTGACAACTCGCTATCTGCTTTGCTGAGGACGACATCCCAGGCAGGCAGAATATATCAGCATGCTTCGGTCAGACACTGCCGGTGCAAAAGTAGCTTGTTTTCAGAGCTTCACTTTTAACAGTTTACAACCATATTATCAATCTGGAAATTGTCTATAAAGAGAAAAGATGTAAAGAGAAAATAACAGGGGGAAAAAAAACCCTCTACCTAGCAGATTGTTCCATACAAAGCCTTGCAGTAGAAACCAAAATAATACAAAAACCTTACAATAGCCATGTCATTGGGGGCAAGCGAAAAGACAAGGCAGGTGACCAGCAGAGCCAGAGAAAAGAACTGGAGGTCAGAAGGCACAAAAGGCTCTGCAGAGAGGACGAAAGACTTCATTCCAGATGCTCAAAGACACAGGATAGCTGGTGTCAGCGGGGATTCCTGGGCAGCTTAGGGACTAAGCAGGCACAGGGCTTTGGTTTACTTAAAATACCAGTTCTGCAAAACTCAGAGCTGCAGGTGTCTCCACAGGATGTATTTCTCCACAGGTTCCTAAGTAAATAGAGGCTAGACAGAAGGATGGAGAGATAGACTAAATGAAAAATAACCATTATCCATACAGACTTAAAGGTTTAAAAATGAATGAGATTTTCATTGTGTGGCTTCTACCCATTTGGTGTGGGTGCACGTGTGTTTGTGTGTGTGTTTCTTTAGGATTGCAGGGAAAACTGGTGATGAAAATGATGCTTGAATAACAAAATTCTTATGTGTTTTGCTGGGCGAGGGTGGGGAGATGAGGATGGGGGAGGTGAGAGAGAGGGAATTTATAAAGAGTTTGATTAAGAACTGCCCTCTTCACTCCCCCAATGTAATGCATCAAACACAAAATTAAGGTGAATGTTGAGAGGATAAAGTTTTTTAAGTTAAAAACGGGATCTATCCAACCAGTTTCTTGCTTTCCCAGGAACTCTTTTATGTCCAACTGCACAGTCTCCATCTCCCTCTAATCCTTTTCAGTCTTCTTGCCCTTTGCCCCCACATGACCTTTGGCACATTGCCTCTTGGCCTTAAAAATGAGGAGTTCAGAGTTTTCAGGGAGATTTTGATGAAACCACCTGCTGTTCTTCTCTACCATTTTCCCCACCACTGAATCCAAATAGATCAGCGGAGGGTATAAATATGCTAATGTTCTGAAGCACACCAAATCCCCAACTCAGCAATTCCTGGGAGACGGGACGGTCAGTTTGGGTTTGAGTTGATAATTCTTTTACCACTACGCAAACAGGACCCGGAATGGGAGATCTTGTGGACAGACGTGGGTTCTGATTTCCTCTCTCTTTCGGAGAAAGTGATAAAGGCTGAATTCCCAAAAGATCAGTTGATTTAGTGTTGTGCTTTAAGGTTGAGACAACTCTTGACTGTTTTCTCCTACAAAATCTGGTTTTCTTTAATTGTGTACTGGTAATCTCTGACCAGGAAACTAGAAAGTTGGGTTTTCTAAAATTTTGCTGTTCTAAATCCAACTTTGGGACATACACCACTTGGAAGTAAGGGTCATACCAACGTGTCCTGAGATGGGGTGTCATTTAGTTTGGGGAATGAAGTAAGACAACCACAGCATGACTTCTGAGCCGTCAGTATGGATGAGACATGCTCACAGCTGGTCAGAGCAGGGGAGAAAGCAGGCAGGACAGCCGAGGACCCACAGCAATTCTCTCGGATAGTAGTTCCTTGTCTGTCTCAGGTGTTAAATTTCATTTGGAAAATGTTTTAGTCGACTAACTGAAAGGCACGTGAATTCACGGATCACAGGAAAAAAGAAACTATTAGCAGAGTTAAAATATTTAGGTGTAAAAATAAATTAGCAATAAAAACGATAATGCTTATTGGGAACTGTCTATGCACCAGAGATTCCCCTAAGCATTTCACATATATGAGGTGACTTAAACCTCAGAGCATTCATGAGCTTGGTGCTACTACATCAGCTTTACTAACAAGGACACTGAGATCCAGATGAACCTGTGCAAGGTCTACTGCTAGCAAAGGGCAAAGCCCACATCGGCCCCTAAAGCCCGTGTTTATGATAAACTAGCATGCTAGATGTTCAAAACATACGTGGATATATGAAAGGAAAAAGAGGTGAGGCTCTTCTGGAAAAGCCATTAGAAATTTCCTTTTAACTATCACTGTTAAATTTTAGGACACCTCTACTCTGTATTCTCACAAATTATCAGTAAGTAGCCCTGTAACTCCAACACTGTAACTGAATGGCACCATCAGTCACTCATGAAATCCATCCTGTTTAGAAGCTTATTGTATTAGTTATCTATGGCTGCATTGAAAATGATTCTAAAATGTAAGTGTCTTAAAACAGCAATAGATGTTGATTATCTCACACAGCGTCTGAGAGTCAGGAATGTGGGAGCAGCTGAGCGGGTGGTTCTGTTTCATGACATTGCAATTCCTGCAGTCATCTGAGGGACTGAATGGGGTAGGAGGATCCCCGTCCAGGATGGCCCACTCATGTGCTGGCAGCCTGGCGCTGGCTGTTAACAGGAGGCCTCAATCTCTTGCCTTGTGGATCTCTCCACGGGGAGCTTTAGTGTCCCCACAACGTGGCCACTGGCTCCCCCCAGAGCAGGTAATTCAATAGAACAAGGCAGAAGCTGCAAAGTTTGTTATGATCTAGCCTCGGAGGTCACATTCTGTCATTTCTGCCTTGGTTTCCTGGGTCAGCCAAATTCGCCGTGGGAGGGAGCAGCACAAAGGCGTGAGTACCAGGAGGCGAGAATCAGTGGGGACTCTGCGGGAGGCTGGCAACCACACTTACTATCAACTTACCGATGGCATTGTTGGGCGATTGGGCCTCGTTTTCTGCTTCAGGACAAGACCAACAGAGAGATGAAATAAACTCAGTAAATACATGCAGTTATAATTGCAGCAGACAATCTGTCCTTGCGTCTGTCCCAGGGGAGTCTTGCTGGACTCTCAACTCCAGTCATTGTCTTGTCCCACTGCTAACAGCAAGTATAGGATTTGTCACCAAATGTCAGGCTCATCAGCACACTCTGCACCAGGCACTTGGAGCAAACAGAAAAAGTAGGCATGTCTAAGACTATTCTCTGTATCCATTCATTTATTTGACAGATATTTTTTGGATACCTGTGCATGGACAGCCACTGTCCACGCAGAGTCTTAGACATGGCGGACCACTGGGAGGTTCCATCTGCTGTTCATAGAGATTCATTTGGACATAATTAGATATAACCACAACCCCTTATTACAAATGAAAAAATTGAAGTCCCCAGAAAACTAAAACTTCCTCATTATTACATGGTTATCCCAGTTCCACCTTAACTTCCCACTGATGAAATCACAATCAAAACAACTGCAACTGCCTAAAACTATTTTCAGAGGTTCTCCAAGGATTTCATTGCTCTCCCTGTACTCAAGTAACCAGATATACTATTCCAAAGACTTGTACCTCTTCCCAGAGTTCAGAGTCTCAAGTTGTTGATGACACATAATCTGGTCCTTCTGTCTTAGAAAAAGAAAATCTAACTAAACCTCAGTACTGGCATTGACCCATAGCTAAGTAACCATTTCCTATCCATTTAACCAACATATCAGTAGACAACTGGACTTTCCAAAGGGGTTGAAGCTGTTGGTGTCCTGCACAAGCAGGCGCTGAGAAGGGGTGGAGTGAGGGCTGAGAAGGGTGGAGTACCTGGGGAGGTACTTCTTGGGGCCCACTGCGTGCCTGGCAGAAGGCCAGCATGTCACATTCGTGCCAGCTCTTTAACCCCCACAAGAGTGACAGGAGGTAATAGGCATGATGATTATCCCATTTTACAGAAGGGCAAACTGAGAAGGTAAGTAATTTCCCAAGGATACCCAGAGGGCCGGAGGCATATTTGAGACTTAAACCCAGGTCTGCCTGAACGTGTGTTCTCACCCAGCAAGGTGCCCAAACACCACTCAAAATGGACTTCTCAAAAAAAGAAAAAGAAAGAAAAAGAAAAGAAGCTCAGACATTTCAGTAGTTATTTTGGAATTGGAATGAATAAATAGCCCAAAGTAATAAAAAAAAAAAAATGAGTTGACTTCCTAACAAACACGCCTAGCTCACTCCTGTGCTCCGTCTCCTCCAACTGCCCCACGTTGCTTTGTGATTGTTGAGCTTTAAAAGCTCTGTTATCTTTATGTCTGCATGTATTTATAAATGGACAATTTCCAAATATGTTGCTGTCTCCCTAATAACAGTATTCCTTTTTAATTTCCCTTTTCCCCACCCGCAGGGTGGAGTGTCCCGCTCTGCCCACAATGAGCTGGGAAGATAGTCTTTGTTCTCATGGCAAATTTTCCACCCAAGTCCCCGCCCATGTCTCCCCCACCTCCATCCCGACCCACTGACTGTTCCCTTCTCCTGGTGGAGAAAAAAATGATTTCTCATTTTTTAAGGTCATGTTATTTCCTTCCAAAACTCATGCGTATTGGGCTCCCCAAAAAAGTCCTTCTAAGTCAATACGTTTGTCTGCTTTAGTGTTGTGATTACGGTAATTAACATGGAAGCTGAAAAGTCAGTTTGACTGTGATTGAGAGAATCTGGGGGACCCTACATCATCATTTAATTTTATCTTAGAAGTTTTTTTTTTATGCTGGAATCATTTTTAAAATGTAGGCACATTATCATCAATACTTTTTCTCTTTCTCTTTCTCTTTGTGTGTAATTACAAAGAAGACCTTTTCCTCTTCATTTCTGTTTGTGTAGTGGTGCACAGGTCAGCATCACTCCAGGAAGGAGAGGCAGTTCTAGGCTGATTAAAGACACTGCCGCCCCTCCAAGGCGGACACGGCATTGCTGCCAGGCTTGGGAATTCGCATCCTTAACAGCAGTGACAGCTCTTCAGAGGAAGTCCTGAGGCTCACTTGCCAGCTGATGGCCTTTGATGGCATAATTTCTAGCTTTGCTGAAACTCCATGAGGAACAAGTGAGGAGTTACGAAGGAAACGTGTTGATGAAGTCACCGCTTGTCCACTCAAAAACAAACCCTTCTATGGCTAGTCTTCATTCAGTAAAGTATAATAGCTTTTAAATTACAAAATTGTCCTTCACGTCACTCATATCACCTCAAACTTTTAAACTTTTTATTAAAAAGTCTTTTTTTTTTTTTTTTGTCTGAGGGTCTTATAGGGAAATGAGTTGTCCTATGTCTTAAAATAATTATTTCAAAACAAGCAGGCACATGAGGAAGTTTTAAGTTTCAGTGACCTTAAAAGAATTTTCAATATTTGGGAGGAAAAAAACGCTTCGTTCTTTAAAAAAGAAAAACTGGACAGCAATAGGAATGTAATAGAAGCATTAGCACTGTGAAAAACAGGTCACTAACCCCCTTTTTTTCTAAAATGACAACAAATATTAAATACTTTGCTAGTATTAATAACTGTCAGAAAAATCTGCTCATGAACAGAAGGAAATTCATGCTTTCTCTGCCCTCTACATGAAGAGAATGCATTGCATGATCTTTAAATGCATTCTACAGTGAGGAAATGGGAAAAGGATGCTAAAGGAAAGTGGAAAACTATCTTCTTGACCTGCAGAAATTATAGATTTATTGCTAATTAGAATAATTTTCAGTACAAATAAGATTTAGATGTGCAAATTGATTAATCTGGATGTACTAATATTAGGAAAACTATGGATTTGAACTAAGCTTGGCCAGGTGATTAAGAACACTCATTTGGCTCAATACAGTCTTCGACATGCTTGGTTTTGTGCAAAAGCTATCGCGAATCCTGATAACCAGTAACTATAATCCCAGTAAGGCCAGGGTTATATTGAGCTGTGAAGGGTGGTAAAACCTGGCTCTGAAGGCCCTTGGACCGTTTGTTCCAAAACCAAACAAGTCAGAAAGGATGTGGTTATTTTTCACCCCCAGTCTGTCCCTGTTGTAATATTGAAATCAAAGGCTTGTTGTGATTAGCCTAAAACCCCATAAACAAAGTTAGGAGGCATTTGTGCTCTTGAGATACGGCAAAAGCCATCAAGCTGGGCCTTTCAAAGCCTTCTGTTTCTCTCTGCAGGTGGAAGGAGGTTAGCTAGTGAAGGGATCTCTGGGCATCCCTGGCCGCATCTGGCACACAGTAGGGCTGGTTAGAGGTTTGCTGAACGAGTGCCGGTTCCCTGGCGAGAAACTGTTTCTTATCCCCAAGGCATCAATCACTTAGTATTTTCATACATTTCTTCTCAATAACTTCAACTCAGTGTTCGACAAAATAGATTTCTATTGCCAGAAACTATCATTAAATATGCATAATTCTGCTAAAAGATTTTTCCTGATACAGCTTCTGGTCTCCAAGAGTATATCATAGTAAATGGATACAAAAATTCTTAGCTCTACTCCCAGTGTGGGTGTGAGCATCCTAGGGGTACTCTGAGAATGTAAATCATTCAAGAAGATTCTCCCTCATGACTAAACTATTGTCTGCTGTTAAAGTTCATGTGCTGCCCGTTTTAACCACGAAGGGTGAAGCAGCCCACAGAAATGCTCCGTATCCTGCCAACACGCCAGGGAACACTCGGGCTAACACCTGCACGTTTGGAACGAGAGTGTGCGACATGTATTGCTTTGCACAGTGTAAGACAATGGCCACTTTGACATTCAACTTCTCACCTTCTTCTCTGATTTTCAAATTCCTCAGAGGCTGTGTCTTTTCAGGGCCCTTTTAACTGCATCTGGAACTGGAATGTTATCCAACCTGAAAAAATGACTTTTTCCCCCCAAGCAAAGGGTACTTTTTGTTTTATGTGTTTGCTTATTGGTTTTGAGCTTTGTTTTGCCTTTTGTTTGTTTGCTTTTGAGGTATTGAGCTCTTGGGCCAGGCACGTGCTTCTCACCCTGTCCTCCCGTACAGTGCTACAGAAGCCAAACCCCTCAGCAGCCACGTCCATTTACCTACCGTCAGTGCCCATCAGGCTGGTTTGAGATTTCTAGGTTAAGAGTAATCAAACGCTAAGGCCAGAACCCCTCGCTGAAGATGTCATCGTTCAGGAGTCTGCCCTGTGTCGTCAGGCAGTTGACCGACTCTGCAAGCATCTGTCTGGAAGGCGAGCGAGGTGGTTTCCAGGAAGAGAAGCTTGAAGACAAAGTGCTGAGCAAAAATGAGACCTTGAGAGAAAGCAGAAAGTTCTTTTTGCAAGCTTTAATTTATTTCCAAAACAAAGTGAGATAAACCAGGCCTGAGCCCTGCAGCTGAGTCCCTTCTAGTGTCCAGAATTGTCTTTGAAAAGACGACAGAGATACATCTGTCATTGGAGTCTTCCCTCTGCCCACACACTCGACCTCTCTGTCATCTGACTTGTTGGAAGGCTGAGCGGACCACTTCCGAGTCAAAATACCTTCGCCATTGTTCTCAGAAAAGACAACTTAAAAGCTAAGAAATGGCTTTCAGAATGATTGGGAATAAAGTCAGGTTTCTACAACTTCTCATTATTTTTTTTAAAGTCTACTGAATGAGAGTGATCTTTCAGAGAAATTGAGGTTCAGTGGAAAAGAAAAGGCTTTTAAAAAGATGAAAGATTGTATGTCATTTGGAAAAGGCATTGAAATGTCCCAGTATTTCTCAGATTATACTATGATATGCAAATATGAAAAGATCTTCTCCTGGACAGTTGCTAACTAGATGTTTAGATGTGGCTGCAAATACCAAAAGGTCAGGTAGCCAATTCATTTTTTTAATATTTAAAAAATGTTTAAAAAATATTATTCAAATTTGGGTTGAAGAAATACCCATAAAAGAGTACATTACCATCTAGACATTGACTAAGCCCCTATGGTGCACCAGAGTCCAAGCAGACTTTAGAGGGGAAATGATTGTTCGAAAACAGAGATATGCTCTGGGTATTCCTACAGTCCAGGGAAGGGACGTGGGATTTCTGGGGGAAGGAAATAGGTGTGTGAGTGGCAGCAGGATTTCAAGGAAGGCTTCACTGTTGTCTGAACTTCCTTAGGGTATAAAAAGGGATCGACCATTTTGGTGGGAGTGGAGTTGGTTGGGCAGAGATCAGCAGATGGTTGAATTTAGGAGGTGTTTTAATACTAGGGCTGTGTTTGGGAAGGCAGTGAATTGTGAACAGGCAGGAGACATAGTTAGGCTAGCATCTGAAAAGATGGTTCAGGTGCCTGGGTGAGTTTAAGGGGAAACAGACAAGAGACAGAAAGACCATTAGAAGCTATTGCAATGATCTGGAAAAGAGATGACAAAGGAATGGAAGGAATGGAGAAAAGGGACCAAAATCAAGAAATAATTTGATGATAAAATCAGCAGGATAGGTGATCAATTGATCAGATCTGATGATTGGGGAAGGTGCTGGAATAAGTGGAAAGAGGGGATACATCCGGCCTCCAGATGCGTTTCTCTGTTCACAAAATGACAGTTGTGCCACCAAATGAGGTAGAGACACTAAGAAAACCCTAGGTCACTTTTCCTCCTGATGTAAGGGCATGGATTATTTTCTGTAAATAAAGACTAAAATACTAAAGTGCCTAATACTTATAAGGCATCTTTAAGTTGATCAAGCACTCCACTCATTTTAAGTCATTTGATAATAATAGCAACACTGGAAGACAGGCAGGGCGATTATATTTTAGAGATGAGAAACTACCCAACATTCACAGAGGACGCTGACCTCTCCAAAAGCTACACAACTAGTTAATTAGGAGAGCAGAAATTCAGACTCAGAACTTCCTTCCAAATCCATCCTCCTTCCCGATAGCAGCCCTAGTTCTTCGGTGAGAAGCTGTCTCCCCACCAGGACAGAGGCACAGGCTGTTTCTGTTCTGGCGATGGTCTCCTGCCTGGTTGTGCAGGTTTCTGTAACTAGCCTGTGCGTTGCTGACTGTGGTTCTTATTACAGGGTGTCTGTCATTGTCTTTACTCGAGATAGATAAGTACCAGGCCTTCTTTTACCTTTGTCAAATAAAGTCCACAAATGAAAGACCAATGATTAAGTTCCTGGGGCAAATGTGCTCTTTGTGACTTTCACAGGACCTGTCACAGTGATGTCAAGCATTTCATAAATGAAATCAGTAGGGGCTTACTAATGCCTCTGTCGGACTCACTCTGAACTAACTCAAATTAACCTGGACCAAAAATAATCTGTGGTTTCAGTAAGAATCTCTAACCTGAACAGCTCATAGCTTTTCCTATATGGCACAGCTACAGGATTCCTGAAAAGGGGAATTCAGGAAAAGGGAAAGAAGCAGAAAGTAAGTGCGAGAATGATGGAGCAAGAGCAGAGAGGAAGGTGGCAGGATTTACAGGAAGGAAACATCTCTGGATCTATTTATTAATTTCCCGCTAAATTCAATCAATGACAGTAGATAGCATCCCCATTACACAGAATATGGTGGTAAAGCAAATTGATTGGAAATGGGCCCCACTTGTGAGACCAGAGCTTCCACCCCCAACTGGTCTTCACCTAGGGAAGGGTGACAATGGCATTTCCTCTGACAGGTGTGGTGCCAGTGTCACCAAAGCAACGTGAAAGAGCATCTAACTTTATCTGTTTTACTCAGAAAGACTGAGCCAGGGGAAATAAGGGAAAAGCACTCTCCGTATTCATATCACTTGTTCACCCTAACATGCTATTCGAGGACTCACTATTTATTTACTCTTAAGGAAGGGGCAAGACTCTGCCCTACTGTGGGAATGCAGGACATTTTTTCAATCAGATGAAGTGAATGAATGCATCCTATGAGAAAGAGAAGGAAGCGGAAGTAGAAAGGAAAGATACCCACTTCCAACAATCACATTTTTAAAGCAAGCACAGTGATCCCTGAACAGGTATTTGAAAGCACAGATTTCTTGTTTAAACAGGGTATCCCAGAACTCCAAAATTCTCAGAGGGAGAAGAACTTATGAAGAATGTCTTTGTTTCTAAATGTTTGTTAGGGCACACACGCCATTAGAGAGAACACGTGGGTGTTGTGAGTGTATGCATCTACGGGTAAATAATGATGTTTGTTTTCCAGAGCGGAGGATACAAGACTTACTTTTAATTAAAAAATAATAGAGATGGAAATGTTTTAAGCTCGAAACTATGGATCTACCAATTTTTAGATCACTAAAGACATCTGATTTTCCATTCTTTCTCACCACTTCTCGATCCAAGCCTTTGACAGGGAACAGTTGGGGAGGGAGTGGAAGAGCAGTATGAAGAAGGGGTGTCCTTCCTTAAACTCGAGGCTTACTGACCTGGAATTATACAGTGCAGTCATGCATTTGAAGGGCCAGAGGATAGGCAGGTTCCCTAACACCTTCTTCCCAGAGAGCTGAAGACATGCAGCTGTGTCCCTTTCTTCTTTCCATACCATCCTCATTGACATAACTTCTGGGAGTCACTGCTTTAAAACCTCGAGAGTTCCGCATACTGTGAAGAATGTTGGGGAGGGTTTCACAAAGTTTAGGTATGTGGGTGTGGTGGGGGCAGAGACATTTCTTCACAGCAAATGCAACTTACTCATTTGAGCAAATTCTTTAACCCAAGACAGAACTGGCTTCAGTGAAAATATTCAGGAAACTGGAAGGAAACTGTTTTGTATCGAATGCAATACATATCCCCAATCCGATCACGATGGAGCATTCTGTGATGTAGCAGAAAAGTACCGATGTGGGCTTCCTTCTCCACTTTGAGACACAGTCATTTGGGGTCACCCAGTTAGCCTCTCTGAATCTGTTCAACTCCTAAAAAATACGGATACCAGCAATGCTGCCGAGCATTACTGGAAGATTCAAATTAGAATAAGTATGTGAAATCTTTGCACAGTATGAGTTTGATACAAATGGTATTATCGGTTACTTAAGGTCTCAGCATCATCAATTTTATAGCAAGTTGAATAACATGATTTCTAAAGTCTATTCTTAATCCAAATATCTATGAATCTGTAGTTCTGTGAGGTAGAAGTTTAAGTGACCATCCAATTATTTCTTCTTATTGGCCAAATTAGAATCTCTCTGTTTTTTTAAATTACCCTAAAAAACACCGCTATATATAATTCATACTTGCAAATACATAGATTAAGCCCCTCATTTTTTTAATATTCTGTTATACCTTTATATAATATTTTTTGAACAAATAGTCATATCCTTTAGGAATTCTCATAGCCCAATTTGATTCTCTGACCTGTGGTCCCAAGCCCTGGTCCATGGCCTGTTAGAAACCAACTGCAGAGCAGGAGGTGAGCCGTGGAGGGTGGGGTGAAGCTTCATTCGAATTTACAGCCACTCCCCATCTCTGGCATCACCAATAAGCTCCACCTCCTGTCAGATCAGCAATGGCATTAGATTGTTGTAGGAGCTGTAAACTGTGCATGTGAGGGATCTAAGTTTCATGCTTCTTAGGAGAATCCAATGTCTAGTGATCTGAGGTGGAGCTGAGGCAGTCATGTTACTGCTGGGGAGTGGCTGCAAATGCAGATTATCATTAGCAGAGAGATTTGACTGCACAATCAATGTAATGCACTTGAATCATCCCAAAATCATACTCCCCCTCAACCCCACTCCACCCTCGGTCCATGGAAAAAGTTATCTTCCATGAAACTGGTCACTCGTGCCAAAAAAGTTGGAGACTGCTGCTCTAGACCATAGTATCCTAGCAGTCACTCTAAGTTAGCAGTTAGCCACAAAATAGATTACAGATGTGTCAGAATAGGAATTACAGGTGTGCAAAGATATCTACCTGCGCAGCCTCAGGATGGCTGGGTAGGACTAGGATGACCAGATTTCCTTGGGCCATGAGTAGCCACCATCTGCTTATCCCAATGTGCTGCACATAACCAGTGTCAGTATTTTCTTTGTGTGCCATGACATGAAACAGTTGGGGAATCATAATCTAGACTAATAAACTTTACCAAATTATTTCCATTTCATGGGAGTTAAATATAAATCAAATTGATTAAGGCATTTTGGTTCATATATTCATGTGTTTTTCTTTCTAAACTTTGCCACTGTTAATGATAACTTTGGACTTTAGTAATTGCTATGGAATCTGTTTCACAAGTCTAAGAATAGTGTGTTGGTAATGTAGTCATTTGAGTTTATAAAACCCTAATTTGAAGTATAACTGAGACATATATGCAAAACAAATCATTTTTCTAAATTCCTTCAAAACACAGAAACCTTGAGTTTTAAGAGTTTGATTTTTTTTTTAAAAAAAAAAAACCCTTGTTATTCAAGTAAAGGCAGAATTCTTATTTTCAAGTGAAAACAAAAAGTCACATTTACAGAAATGAGAAGGGAAAAAGGGGAAATGTCTCCAGGTGAAAAAAGATAATCAAGTTTTTCTTATGAATACACATGTGCCAACATTCCTGCACAAGAGTTGTTTTTATTATCATCTTTGTATCCAACATTAAAATTTTGCAATTAGGTTAAGAAAATAATAGAATGTCTTTAGCAGTCTTTTCTGAAAATATTGAAATTCCTCTTTGGGATCTGAAATATGAAAATCCATCATTTGAGGGTTATCATTAACCTCTTTCAAGTGAAAATTCAGGTAGAGTACTGGTATACGATCGATATATAGACTCCAGGCTTTTTATTGTTGTTTAAAGAGGCTAAAAAGCAATTTATACCATAATAAAATCTGCTTGAATCCTAAGAAATTTTAAAAAGATAAAGGAATCCATTTCTGTTTTTTATTTCTGTGGTTAGTTAGAGATTTCTTTTTTCTTTTCCTTCCCGTTTTTTTTCTTTTCTTGAGTCAGAGTCTGGCTCTGTCGCCTCAGGTGGAGTACAGTAGCATCATCATAGCTCACTGCAACCTCAAACTCCTAGGCTCAGGCGATCCTCCTGCCTCAGCTTCCCAAGTAGCCGGGGCTACAGGCATGCACCACCAAGCCCGGCTAATTTTTCTATTTTTAGTGGAGATGGGGTCTCACTCTTGCTCAGGCTGGTCTTAAACTCCTGAGCTCAAACAAGCCTCCTGCCTTGGCCTCCCAGAGTGCTAGGATTATAGGTGTGAGCCACCTCACCTGGCCGAATTAGAGATTTCTAACATTCTTTAATTGACCCAGAAACCTTAAACTTCCGTAGTTGAATATAGTTTGGAGCATAATGCCTCCTGAGAGAATTTCATGTTCCTACTCGCCCCTATAAATTTCATAACATTTAAGTTGTAATTATACATTTATTTGTGTAGTCTTTATTTCTTCCAATTTCTCATTAACCACAGGTTGTTATTGTTTGTCCTATTCCAAATATAAACCAAACTCTTCTGGTTTGATTTTAAAGGCCATGTTTACCTAACATTTTAAATTTAGAATGGTTGTAGAATGAGAAAAAAACAATAGTGTTACTTAGGAGACATAATTGGGAATTGACTACACATAGCAGAAATTAAAATAGTTCCTTACTGACAAAAGTTGTATTTTCTCAAGTGAAGAAAATCCAGAGTCAGACTGTCAGGGCTGGGACATTAGCCACTAGGGACCCAGGCTCCTTTTCTCTCTTTACTCCACCATGAAGCATGCCATCCTTGAGAGTGTCTCATGGTCCACAATGGCTGCTGAAACTCCAATTATGATATATAACAAATGGCCACCCACACTCTTTTATGGAACCATCCCAGAAGTCCCACACAGTCCTTTCACTACATCTCATTGGAAAGAATTCAGTCACGTGAGCACATAGAGCTGCTAAGGAGCCTATAGCTGGCCACTGCAAACAAAATTGGGATCTTGTTATAAATAAAGAAGGTAAAGAATGAGGAAGTAGGTAGTCAGGAGCCCATGCCATATCATTTAGAACTATTTACATCAGCCATTTTTTCTTTCCACAAATGGTTACAGAAATGAGATGAGTTCAAAATTTGGAGAAAAATAGGTTGTCGTCATCAGACAAAATAAAGTCGTGCCTTATCATTATTGTGTCGAATACTGTTTTGTCCTTGCATTCACCTCTGTAGTCAGGCAAAGCTGTGAGTGAATCAAGGTGAGGTGCAGGTCCAGGAGTAACCAGCAAGTTCTGTTGCCCTCTCCTCCATCAGACCCACCTAGAAAATTCTTTTTTTTTTTGAGACAGAGTCTCGCTCTGTTGCCCGGGCTACAGGGATGTGCCGTGGCGTTAACCTAGCTCACAGCAACCTCAAACTCCTGGGCTTGAGCAATCCTCCTGCCTCAGCCTCCCGAGTAGCTGGGACTACAGGTATGCGCCACCAAGCCCGGCTAATTTTTTCTATATATTTTTAGTTGGCCAATTAATTTCTTTCTATTTTTTAGTAGAGATGGGGTCTCGCTCTTGCTCAGGCTGCTTTCGAACTCCTGACCTTGAGCGATCCGCCCACCTTGGCCTCCCAGAGTGCTAGGATTACAGGCGTGAGCCACTACGCCCAGCCCCACCTAGAAAATTTTAAGTTTTCCAGCTGCTGTCCACTGAGAAGGTGCTAACTTTCTACAAAGCCATCCTTTCTTATTTAAAAAGTTTAGTTTCATGTCATGTACAAATGCCTTTTCAAGAGTGTAATCAATCAAACTTTTTAATCTGTTTTTGTAAAAAAGATTGTTTAATGTATGTTCATGGCTTTCCTTAGATCTTCAAGTTATTTAATCTGAATTATTCCGTAGACATTTTTGACAAAAAGTTGTTTTTCAACCTAAGATTCTATGACGGTTACTCTGAACGACATCATAATGTTTCTAAAATTATTGGAAAGCAGCATTAACACTAACTCAGTATGTTCTTGTTACTAGGGAAAATACTACCTCTTTGTGTTTTCACTGGTTGGTGGATTTGTGCAGAAAGAGTAAGTACACCTCAAACCGATAGTCTATTTCCTTGGGTTGTCGTGAAAAGTGGTAGTGAAAAGGCTTGAAACTAGTGCAGATACATTTTTCTCTTTGCTTGTACTCTGGTGGGGAAGGAATAATAACACATGTTTTATCTTCCTATATAAGTAGTATGAACAGCACATCTCACAATTTATGACAAAGTCTTTCCTAAGCAGCGATGCCTTCTGAACATAGAAAGAGTTATTTTATCTACGAAGGACAAATATGTCTTCACTGGGATCTGAGATATTAGAAACCACCTAAGCATATGAAAAATCTGGTTCAAAGTTCAATTATTATTAATGTCAGGTCAAGTTTTCAGAAGATAACTAAATATGTATTAGAGGAAAGTGGTAAATAGGAAATAGTTGTCCACCAGCCAAGTTGGAAACATTTGACTTTCACTTACCTTGCCTGGTGAATATGGCTCTTTGGGGTTTGTTTTCATTTTTAAAAGAACCCACAGTGAATATTATGCACGTTGTAGGGAGTTGTGGGGCCTTTCAAAGTGCGCTGTCTGTCCCACCTTTGAAATGACAGTAGTGGCCGTATTGTACCTAGCACTGTGTGTAACCATCCATGCAAAGGCAGGGCTCTTTTCTCCTGTATGGTTATCTCCAGTAGTGCCCAGGGAAGGACCACGCACCATTGCTCAACAGGGGGTCACTGAGTCAAAATGTTTACAGCAATTAGAATAAGTGGGATTAAATAAGAAATGGCAGGTAGTATTAATGCTTAGTCAAATACCTAGAAAAAAATTCTGTTAAATATGGAAAAATGGTAAACCAGGAATATTCCCTTGAACTTAATGCAAAACTTGGTCTTTCCTAACTCTGCTAACATTCAATCAGCAAAAACAAGCAAATGCAAGCAAAAACAAGAAGGGATCCAATAAGCTTATGAAGCACACACACCCAGCTTATGAAGCACACACACCCAAGTGTTTGTCACAACATCCATGCACTATGCACCAGAGTATCACACTTGAGAGGGACCCTGATGTCTTCACTCTTATTTTAGACACGCATCTAACAAGGTCTAGCAAACCATCTCTCTGGTATCTCCCTAACATATTATAAGAGAAAAGGTAGGAGAATATGCTCCCTAGCATATTAGAAGATAAGGGGCAAACACAAATACCATAACCAGCAGTGACCATTGATGATAAGGGGGGTAAAAGCAGTACCATGAAGAGCATCCATAAGGAATTTCAAATAGTATCAGTTTGATGTCATCTATGCAGGGAGCAGTTTTTCACATGCCCGTACATCTTAGGGAAAGTATGAATTATAAGCCAAGGGCAGTAGTGATGTTAGCAGTGATGATCCAGTGCCACAAAACAAAACAAAGCAGTGATGTCATCCACAGTATTCTTTGAAGACCAGGAAATCTGTAATTACTTTCTGAAAGTGTGGGTGGTAGATTATGTCACAATCCCCAATTATTGTCGCCCTTTCCCCACCAGAGAAGTGAACAGAGTTCAAGGTCCCCACGCAGGAGAGAAGAATTTATCCCCACCCCACTCTGTCAACCCCAGGGCTTGCTTTGGCCAGTGGCAGGGAAGGAGGTATACTAGATGCCACATCCAAGCAGATGCTTTGAAATGCACTCCGAGTTGTCATCAGCAATCCTGCTCCTGTCCTGACAATGCCATGAGAATGGCGCTTCTCACGTGAGGGCTGCTGCTGCCCGAGGCCTTGAGTGAGAAGCCCTGGGAGGAGAGCCACAGCCTGCAGCAGGGCAGAGCCACGACCCTCTGCGGCCTCCGTGAAACCAAGCCAGAAATAACCCTGCTTGTTAGAAGCCACTGGTCTTTAGGAGGTTCCTTGTGCAAATTCAATGTGCTTTAAAATAATTTCTTTCTGTTTGTATTTTTTTTAAATTTGAGCCTTTATTTATTTAATTTTTTGGAGACAGAGTCTCACTCCACGTAGTCGCCCCACGTAGAATGCAGCTCGTTGCAGCCTCGAACTCCTGGGCTCAAGCGATGCTCCTGCCTCAGCCTCCAGAGTAGCTGGGACTACAGGTGCACACCTCCATGCCCAGCTAATTTCTTCTATGTTTAGTAGAGACGGGGTCTCGTTCTTGCTCGGGCTCAGGTCTCAAGCTCCTGATCTCAAGCGATGCTCCTGCCGTGGCCTCCCAGAGTGCTAGGATTACAGGCATGAGCCACCGCACCCCGCCTGATGTTCTAGTCTTTAAATAGTTAAAGTGAGATATCATGAGTCCTTCTTTCCCCCCACTGTGACAGATAATTGTGGTATTACTGTGAACAGCCTCAAAAACCACCACAAGAGCCAAGTGCAATGTATTACCAGATAGTGCCTCCTCCACCAAGCCAGGAAGCCAAGCCCCCAGAAAGGCTCTCAGGGTGTGTGTCTCCTTGGGGTGGGGGAACCAGTCCTACCGGGGGTGGTAGGAGGGGGATCCCAGAGGATGAAATCTTCATGGACTGGCGATATCGAGGATGATGTCATTCATTAGGGTGTGGGTTAAGGACAGCTGGCGGCCACCTGCCCTCCTCTTAGAAAATTTCGGGGATAGGGGGTGGATCTCTCAGATCACAGGCACAAAAGGGAAAGTCAAGTCCAATGTTCCTTCTGTCTCTGGAAAATGAAGCACTCCAGTACTAACTCGGAGCCTGAGAATGACCGACTGCGTGACTATGCACAAATTATTTCACCTTCTGCCTTGTCACCAAGGATTAATTAATCATTGCAAGTTGTCTTGCGACTCCACAATGCTAAATACAAATAGAGGAGACCCTCGAATTCACGGAGTTGTGACTCGTGGTCTTGAATATTCATGTTCAACCACGCCAGTCCACTCTCTCGCCCAGCAACGCCTCTTTGTTTTACTGAGCTCGGAGGGGTCTCCTTCTGTTTGGAAGGTGAAAGAGGGGCTGTGCGTGGTGTGTGGCTGCAATACTGATGCCCCATTTTGTTCCCTGGGGAGATTCTGTCAGGCACAGCGGCTGATGTCTGGAAACAGCAACACCTGAAGCCTGTTTTTGCCCCTGAGATTTCCCCCCAATAATTTCGCCAGTTTGAAATTCTCTAGGCATACATGATCTTTTAAAGTGAAAATGCACTTCAAGAGAAAATGCGAAAACAGAACGGTTGTGAACAAAGACTCTGGGGTGGAGTCCTGCCGGTTCTGCCCCTTGCTGTGTAATCTTGCACAGATCCCTTAACTTCCCTGAATCTCAGTCTCCTCATTTAAAAAGAGGGTAATAATAGTACCGAGTTCACAGGTGCTTGGCTAGGATAAAGTGAAAGAATGACTATGAAATGTTTAATACATGGTGCGTGCTCAATGGATATTGACGAAAATTATTACTTCTTGGTAAAGGATCAAGTCCCACCCACATCTTGGAAAATGTGAAAATTTGGAGAGCCACGAGACCAAAAGGAAGAAAGAGGGTGGTGAGGGACTTTCAGAAGTCCAGGGCCAGAATAGTTTATAGTATCTGAGGAGTGAGGAGGGAGAAGCAGGTGATAAAATGAGAGGGTGAGGAGGACGAGGGAGCAATAGGAGAGAAGGAAAGAAGGCAAGATGTGCCACCTCTCAGCTGTGCCCAGGTCCCCAAGTAGACCATGTGGTGCTGGAAGTTACTCCCTGAAGTCAGGCAACCAGAAAACCGAGGCTGCAAAATTTTTTCCTTTTCTCCACTGGGTATCGGAGCACGTGTCCCAGTTTGAGGTTCTGGGAAGGAGTTGCTGCTACAAGAATCAAGACAGACAAAATAGTTTGGAAGGTTGCAAGCTTGACCTGGGCTCTCTTTGAGCCCGCTGCACCTAGTCTTGTTGGTTCCATCTGACTTTTCCAGCTCCCTTTCTGTGGCTTCATCCTTTTCCCGACCCTTCCACAGTGTGGGAAGGAGAATTCAGCACGTGGTTCCCAGGAGCAACTAACGGTGTCTTGCACATCACAGTGAGCTGATACATGTTTTGGATCCTATTGGGTAGTTGATTCAGATGGTGTTTTCTACTGCAACTGTATTCGTCCGCGGTGACAGATAGGGTTGATGGGCCCGGAGGGGAAGATTGGCAGATACAGCTGAACACAACAGGGAGACCGAGGAGGGGCTTCATTAAAACACAAACCAAGAAACTCACTCTGCCTCCGTAATCTCTGGTAATAACTTAAGATATAAACTAAAACCTGATGATGGTGAACCTATCTTTGTGCTTAACAGTTGTTTAATAAATGTAACAAACTTCAACATTGCTTTGGGCCACTGTCAGATTCCATTAGTTCATGTACGGCAATAATTCAAGGAAACTTATTCCTTCAGACATTGAAAAAGAATATGTAGGAAGGGATGTTAGCGGTCATTGGAAAGCCTCTCCAAAGAACACTTCTGGATGTTGCTAAGGGAAGGTTAAGGCTCTCCCATGGAAAACTTTCTCAGTTGTCAGTGCCTAGTGAAGACCTAATGTGTTGGAATGTTTGTCTTCTCCGCAACTCTGCACAAGTTGCGACTTACAAAAGTTCGCAGCTGTGTAAAACTCTGCAACTTACAAAATGGTCCCCCAATAGTCCTATTTTGGGAGTGCTTAGCCACCTGGGCCAATGCAAAGGTCTGAGAAGTCAATCTTCATGGAAAAGACCTGAAGCAGCTTCCTGACAGGTCTTTCGCTTTTCCTTTTGCTAGTGCTAGTGAGTTGGTTGCTCTCCTCTGGACCTGTAATCAGCATCCCCTGGGAACTTCTTAGAAATGCAATTTTTGGGGCCCCACCCCGGAATCAGGACCATTGGAGTAATTCACAAGACCTCCAGGTTGGTTCTGATGAACCGCTGCTCTACCTTGTGAATTAAATCCTTGAGCTTGGGGCCCTTGTTGAATGGTGGCATGGTTGTTATTCTCTTAGGTAGCTCTTTTAAAGTATCCAGTATTCTGAAATTGGAAGCCAAGTGTAGCAAAGATGTTTCATCTTGGAAGGAAAGCTTCATCAAAATGTAATTGCTAGAAGGAAATCGATGACTAAATTGTAGGGAATGAAAAAACAAATCTAATACTTGGATTATGACTCTAGCCTGGAGCTTCATCTTTCTTGTCGGGCTTTACTCTCCAATAAAACTAATTAGCAATTTAATTATGCAAATTTTGGAAGATTTCTGAGTTGGATTTAATCCTAACACAAAAGTAGCGGTGGTACATAAGGAAATTTTTCTTAGTAAATTTGGAAACCACTGATTTACAGTAGTGTAGTAGTCAAAAATCCCTTAGAGCCAGATGGGCATTAAATATGCTGGCTTCCTGTTTGTGTAACTAGAGCTTTGTAGGGTTTATTGATTCAATACTTAACCAACCAGTGGCCAAATTCAAAATAATCCCTTCCAACTCTCTCCCGTAGTTTAACATTAAACCACCACATAGGTATGTTTTGTAAGAGGAAAAGACTCAGGAGTTAGATGGAAACAATCTTGAAATAGTCAAAGTATTTGTTATACAGAAGAATATGGAATTATTTCATTGGCTTAGAAGGACAGAGCATGACTAAACATCCAGAACAGAGAAGAAGGCAAATTTTTGTTCAGTAAAGGGGAGAATTTTCTGACCTTAAATGTCACCCAAAACTAAACAGATGGCCTAGTAAGATCTGTGTTACCTAGACAGGGATGTTATTCCTTGATGCTATCTATAGAGAAGTTTTATTCATTAGTTAAAGTTTGATGTAGGCAACTTTGAGATACCCTTCAAACTCAGAGATGCTATAAGGTGTTTTCTAGAATGTCTCCTTCACTTCAGCCCTATGGAGAGGAGATTGCTAACCTCTTTTCTCATATATGGTCTGTTCCATGAAGTGATATTTAAATGAGGAAAAGCAGATGGCCTCTGTGCCAGAGCATTGCTTTTTGCTGATTTTGCAAAGCAATTTATGATCATTTACATCTTTCCTTCAGTGTGTGTTTCAAGGTATAAGCTGTATGAAGGAAATCCTGAAATGCAAGACAAGAAACATTTCAAATCTGATCTTTTGTATTTTCATCCATGATTGAAACTAAATATAATCAGAAAATAGAAAAAAAAAATCAGAGAAAACAAACAAAACATCCAGAGGTCTACCTGGACGGGAGGTCTTGGTAAACTTTGGGGGTCTTTGTAAACTTCTTAGGCGACCAGACTTAGTAGCTATAATAATTCACTTCCAATGATGATAACTAATATTTTGAAATTGTCAAATGGACACATTTTCATAAGGTTTCACCATTGTGAGCCAGGGAATGATATCCTTGAGATTCACAACTTTATGAAAGAATTTTTGAAATAACCCAAGCTCCTCACTCTTTATAGCTATAAAATAGTTGCTGTGCTTTGCTAATCAGTCCATCAGTGAAAACTGTTTTAGTTCCCCCATTTATGTGCAAATTTTATATATAACCCCAATCCGGTTAACAAGGGAGCATTCTTTATCTTTGTTTTTCCTTAATTAATAACTAAACATCATTTATCTTTCTACATATGATGTTTTAGTAAGCTTACAAATACCACTTAAGATTGCTTTCCTTTTTGAATACTCAGATCTTCAAAATAGGCTCAGTCCTGTTGCATTATAATCTCTAATATCACATCAGGTTTTAATAAGCCTCCTTTTTGCAGCACACATGTGCTTAAGACTTCATGGAAACCAAATCAGTAGAGAAGAGGGATTACTTTAGATGACTTTAAAATATGCATTGTTTGAAATGGCCTCTGGTGACCAGCTTTCATGAATGGCTGATTTTACTTGTGGGGCACATCATCTGGTTTAATTATATCAGCTCCTTTGTGTGACAAGTGCTGTTCTTAGTGTGTGTGCTGAGAAATAGAGGTTTAAAACAAAGCAGAGTAGTTAGTGAGAAAATAAATTCTGGAAGTGGAACACGGTCAGGTGTTTATAGTTTAGAGGTCTAGATGAATTCTAAGGACGGCTCCACCTATAAACATCTTTTTATAAAGATACTCCAGTGACAATAAATATAAATTTGCTGCAAACATCCATGGACATAGATCATAATCTGAGCCTTTTCAGGAGGATTTATTTGTCACACAAGACAAGTAACAGCTTGGGGTGCTAACATGGCTCTTAAAATTTTCATTCTATAAATTCTTGCACGTAAAACTTCATGAAGTTTATTCTTTTGTAACAATAGAATAAAACGTTTTTATTAGCTAATACATTTCCCAACTTCCATCCAGACAAAACTAAGACGGAAGTCATATTTTAAGTTTCAACCCACTACAGATTCATCATTTGAATCTGTGAATGTTAGTGAATTTATGGTTTTAGAAATGTCATGCTGTATGTTTTTAGTTGTGAATCCACCTAAAGACACTGATAAATATCTCCACGCCCAGATAGTGATCTTAGGGTAAATAGGTGAATTCGATTGGACGAGAGTGTCATAAACCATAATGGATCAATGAAAATAGTTTGCATTCTTTGTATACATTATTGCTAAGATTAATACAGTAAATTAATTTTCCTAGAAAGGCCTGCTAATTATTCCACTTATTTTATTGTAATGATATTTTCCGTGACTACGGGACTGAATTTCACCAGAAATTTAAATAGAGTTGCTCCTTTTACTGATAAATGTAAAACTATGCTCATTAGTTGTTGGAAGATAAGTATACAGCTAAAAGAGATCCAGTAATCTAAAGATAGCACAGGGATTTAGATACATGTTGAAGATGATTTTGTTATTAAAACACTTCTAGGCCAGGGGCGGTGGCTCGGCCCAGGTGGGCGGATAGCTCAAGGTCAGGAGTTCCAAACCAGCCAGAGCAAGAGCGAGACCCCATCTCTACTAAAAATAGAAAGAAATTAATTGGCCAACTAAAAATATATAGAAAAA
>CAUYRT010064807.1:0-15042 GCA_963574885.1 Lepilemur ruficaudatus
GGGGTCTCGCTCTTGCTCAGGCTGGTCTGGAACTCCTGAGCTCAAAGGATCTGTCCACCTCGGCCTCCCAGAGTGCTAGGATTACAGGTGTGAGCCACCACGCCAGCCTCAAGCAGCTATCTTACTCATTATGAAAGTTAAAAAGCAAAAAAAAAAAAGTAAAAAAGCATGGTAAGGTTAACAAAAAATGTGGAGGCAGAGGGAGACACACTGCCCTATATATTTTAGGATAAAATATATTGATTCATATGTCACTAAGTCTATATACATGTGATCAGTACCAAAGACTAGGAAGATTTTCCAATGCAAATGAAGAGTAAAACAAGAGAGTGAGGTAGAGGAGGAGGACACCTCATTTACTTAAGAAAAGCTTTTTTTCTTCCAAATCTTTTAACATAATCCAGCAGTTGCAAATAAACAATGGTGCTGATTACTAATGAATTGCATTTAACCACCCAGAAGCCAGCAGAGCCTCCAGTTGGCCTAACTTCCTGTAAATTTCAGGATGACTAGGCAGCATTTCTTTAAGGAGGATCAAAACAGTTAAAATGTTTCAGCAAATCATACTGGCTGCAAGTAGTTCAACTCCAGGTGGGCTTCCCCTACCCTTACAGCTAGGCTGGTGGAAACAAATGGCTGTCCTAGGAAGCCTGCTCACTACACTACCCAGAGATAATGAAAACATTACCTTTATATGTAATTCTAGAAAAGGCATGTGAACACTTAACTAGATTAGGCTTAACCTGTAGCACTGGAGAGGGGCAGCTTTAAAAAGTCTACTAATATTAGCTCAACAAAAGCAAAAATTTAAATGTGCTCAAAATCAGCACATGGGGATAGCAGCTGAAAATGACTGTTCAGAGCACAAGATTTTGCTGTATCTTTTTAGAGGGGAGGACAATGGAGAAATTGCCACACCAAGGTCACTTTGACTTAAAAAAGAAAAAAGTTAGTAGCCTTAAGAGAGATAAAAACTGTGTGTAGGTCATAACCCTGTGAAATCAGCTGCCAGGTGAGCAGCCCTCCAAGCATCCTGTAGGATTTTTTTTTTCTTTTTTTGAGATGTGGTCTCACTGTGTTGCCCAGGCTGGACTCTGGGGCTCAGGCCATCTTCCTGCCTCAGCCTCCAGAGTAGCAGGGACTACAATCCACCACACCCAGCCCACTAGGAAATTAAATGTGGATTACAGTAATTAAATGTGAAGTCTCCTTGAGAGTAACTTCCATTCCTGAGGACTAAAGCCATTTATGTGAAACATAGCATAGAAAAATTGCGAAGAGGATTTACCAGGCATCACACAGCCTTTCTACTTTCACATCAGGTTGCAAGCACAATGATCTAAAAAGAACAGAACAATCTGGGGAAGGAAATAATACAGCTTATCAGACAAAGTTCATGTGCCCCTGTAACTGTAATATACTTAGAAGACTCCAAAAATTATATTTCCTCAAAAGAGATGTAGGAAAACTATAATCTTGGGGTAAAAGGCCAAATATTTTCTCTTTTGAATGCTTAAATAGCCAATTATGTGTTTTAATACATTAATTCTATAGAAAGAGTGACTATTACAGGAAAGTTGAATAAGACATCTTAAAAAATGTACCCTGGGGCCTAAGTCCATTCACTGACAGTAAAATTACCCCTCAGAGAAGCTGTTTTATGCAACATCTAGTATTTTAATCTTCTAGCTGCCAACCCAAATATATAAAGAGCAGAAATTAAACTAATTATGTCAGCAGCACAGTGAACCAAACTTTAATTGTATTACACACTAGTTAGACATTTGCCAAACAATACAAAGGCCCTTAAGGGCAGAAACTTCTTTAAAATATGATTTCCAATCAAAATGACAGAAATTAGTCTATTTAGGCAATAAATGGATTCATGGTTTAGATGTAAAAATTCAACTGATATAATTCAATATAAAAAATACACAGTATATGAAACTAATCTCTAAAATGGATTTAAATCACCCTGTGATTTACATATGCTGTATCAGTAATAGGCCCTTTAAGCCAGTATTGCACTAATCAGCTTTTTAACATCCTCTGCACAAAAGGGCCTGTTCATTTAGCTGGGAGACAGGTGTTAGCAACCAGCAACCTCTTTTAGCCTCAAGTTCCAGGGGCCTGGCCTGTGACTATGATGATGATTGGCAAGTCCAAAGAAAGAAGAGCAGCCTGAAAGAGAGGAAAGGAAGAAAAAGGGAAAGAGAAACAAACAAAGGAGACCAAAAGGGAGAACAGAAGATAAGGAACGAAATAGATGTCAGGCGCTACTCAATGAGGCCACCAGATTAGCCTCCCAGCCTAATCTGAGCCACAGGGCTCCCGTTCAAATATGTACGGCAGAATCGCAGAATTTGGATAATGTTATTCATTTATTCTGGCAGATAGTAACTCTGGGCACGTGCCAACACTTCATTCTAAAAAATTTTTCTAAAGTGTTGTTAACTGTCCCATGACTCATTCTTCTTACCCACATTCTCTGGTTCTTAACTTTAGTCCTCACTCTTTCATACATTTTCTACAAGAAGTGAGTAGATATTCCTGGAAAGAGGCATAGAAAAGGCTGGATTTAGAAAGACATCTTAAACCTACGGAATAAAAAATCATATGAGGAAGTGGGAGAAGAGACATTCACTGAATTGCCTACAACGTACAAAGAATATGTTTTCTTTTAGTCCTCACGTGCATATTTTCCCTCTTTTAATTCACATAACAATTCTACCAGGTATTATTTTCATCTTGCAGATGAGGAAAATGAAACTCACAGAGAATAAATAACTTGCTTAAGGTAGCACAGCCAGGAAGTGGAGGAGCCAAGATTCAAAAACCAAGTTTGTATATTTCCTAAATTGTTAGGCTTTTCCCAAGTTTAATTCCGGCCTAACATACCTAGTGCCTGATTCCGTTTTAACTCAGATGGCTCTGTATGTCAGTAATTTTTCTTCCTTCCCTGAACTCAGTGATTAAATGTTATTGACTTTTCTATCTCCATGACTAGAGCAGAATTTAAAAAAAAAACAACAATAAAAAAATTTTATTGACTTTATTAAGCACCTATTATTTTCAATAAGAGCTTCAGCTGTGTGGAAATAAAACTGGCAAGTTGACCTTATTTTAAAATCCTACAGAGAATTCCCAGGCATCTCTCCCATCCAACACTGAACAAAGCTAGATTCCACTACCTATTCAGACCTCCAGTTGTTTCCACATTATCATTCAATTGTCCATTCATGAGATAAAGGAAGCTACTTTCACCAAAAACCTCCCTCATGACTCCAGATAGATAATACAGCAGAGGAGGCCTAGTTGTAAAGCAATTTACATAAAAGTTATAAAAGCCCTTTGTTATCTGTCATGACTAGGAAATGGGCTATTCTAGCAAATCAAACATCCTGGATAGCATAATGATGCTATTGGAGGGACTACCGATTTATACAGAATTTCAGTGCCTACGATTTCAATTTAAAAATTAAAAAAAGAAAAAGGGAAGAGAAGTGAACCCCAATTTGCAAAGTTCCATAGGCCTTGAGGTACAAGAGATAATAAAGCATGAAGGCAACAAAACAGTGGTTCCCAAACTCAGCTTTCAGAAGCACTTGGGGAGCTTTCTGGAAATACTAGATGCAAGGGAGGTTTTTAAAATGTAGCCTCCCAGTCATCAATTACCCACTCAATCAAAATGGCCAGGAGGTGGGGCTGAGAAATCTGCAATTTTAAAGAATACCAAGGTGACTCAGAAGCAAACAGCCAGGTACCTAATATTTCTAGGAGCAGCTGGCTTTTGGGAACTCCTTACAATAAAACATGCTCAAAAGGCTAAAGTTGCACTGAATACAATATGACCTTTCTTTGATGATTCAGGAGACTTCAGGATCTCCCATTGTCCCTAGGTCATCATTCATTACCAGTCACTAGTCTGCACTGGCAAAACTAGAAAGTAAGGAAAGGTTAACAATGATTTCCTGGTAGAAAGCTAGAAAAACCAGCTTTTATCTTATTATCAGATTCAAAAAGCTGGTTTTCCCCCAGAGGAAATGCAGATTTTATGCTTGCTTTGAAAAGGGAAAATGTTTAAAAACATGCAGGGCTCCTAACCAGCTGCTTAGCTCCACTTTTGAAATGTTAACCAGCAAAAATGTGGAACAGTCGACCTGAATAAGACAAGCAAATAAGGAACTTCATGACAGTCTTCATGAAGAGACAGGATAATGGGCTTAACCTAAGTCTGGCATAACAGGATTAGGTATGACCGCTGTCCTGACCATGGCAACAGTTAAATCCTGGAAACAGGGAGAGCAGAGAGGTCTTTAAACACATGAGGCCAATTTCTACCTATCTGAGATGGCTTTTATGTGAGCTATGACAGGATATCCTACTAAGAGCCTAACTAGTTTTAGGACTTTAAAACTCCATAACTGATATAAAGTCACAAAACAAGAAAATGTTCAGATATTGTCCTATTAAAAAAATTGGAGTCTGTGTTCGTACATCAAAAGATTGTCCGTACAACTGCCAAAACCTTTTACGTAAACACCAAGTAACCATTATCAATAACCAGTAGCCTAACAAAAATAACCAGTAATCATCACCAAACCAGTAACGATTACCAAACAACAATAATGATGAAGCAGCTCCTCCCTTGAGACTTCACCAATAGCAATTTAAACTATGAATGCTCATTAAATTCTAAATTATATCTTAACTCTGTATTGCAGGGATTATGAGATTCCAAGGTGTAGAGGTTAAATCTTTCTCCCAAAACATAAACACTGTGGCCAATATAAGTTTGGTGCAAAAGTCTCAATTATTAAAACAATAGCAGTATTAAAGGTTTATTACAAAAATAAACATCAAGGTCGAATTAATCCCTCTAACAACTCCTTAGGTTTATATAGGTGTTTGCACAAAGTCTTAGGCATGACACTCATAACAGATGGGTGTGGTTGTATGTAACATCACAATGCACATGCAATTAGAAAAGAAACTGTGCCCTTTTTTGTTATTGTTGCTATTTTATCTTCTTAAATGCTGGTCACTGAAAATGCTTTTTCCACTGCTATTTTAAGAGCCCTGAAAGAGGTGTTCCTGTTATATGGTATTGAGTTATGTCAATTGGCTTGGCTGTGAGAAAGTTTGAAACAAATTAATTTTTAACCTTTCTGAGACCAGCTGTCTCTTATTGTGCAAATTATTTTAGAAGTTGGTTAACTTTGTTGATTTAGAATATTTACAACCCTTGTTCCCAATGGAAACAGTCAGGATAACAGCTGTCTACCTGATCATTAGGAAAGTTTTTAGTGGGTTGGTCTTTGTAATTAGATAGACATTAAAATGTGTGTGCATATCCTAAATTACATGGGCATTTTCTTCAGGCATAATCAAGTTATTAGCCCTGCCGGAATAGGAATTGTTATTTATGCATAATACCCAAATATTTTCAAATTTAAGAAAACAACACTTTCAAATAAACTGTAACTTAGGAATTGTACTCTGAAATTCAGAATTAGGAAATATAAAGTTTCAGAAACACTTGGCATCTATTTCCTTGAATGTGAAAGAGAATGCAATGAGGGCAAAGGATAAAGTTGTCAAACCTGAAATCCCCTGAACAGAAAGCAAATATCAAAGCCAGCTTCCAGACCTAGAACTCCAACTCCATGCACACTCAGCCCAGCACCATGTCCCCTGCCTACTTTTCCTAGAAGAATGGTAAAACAAATGGGCAGCCTTGTCCACATTCCACAAACTGAACTCACTGGGAGAACCACAAGGCTCCCCAAACAGTTGCAGCAACAGTGGTTACAGGAAGTTTGTCCTCCAAACCACCAAAAGCATACATAAGGAACTTACTGCTTTCTCAGGCGGCCACATGCACCCCGTGGTGTGTTCATCACGTCACTTTGGCCTTTAACCAGGGTGCAAAGTGACAGTTGTGGGTAAAGTTCTATTTCCAAGCTAACAATAATCCTTCCCTGTGGTACGCTGGGAGGTGCCTGATACACTCTTGCTTGATTACCCAAGCAAGTTTTTTCCTTTACAACAAATGTCAGACCAACAAAAAGGAGAAAACATGCTGTCGTCTCTTCTGCCAGCCTGAAATCAAGCTCTGAGCAGACGGACAGATGCCCAGCGGAGGCTCTCGGCTCCCCCAGTCCGGCCAGACTGCCCCATGCCTGCTCAAATGTCTCCTGGGCAGCCTGAAGAGGGGCCCACTCCCCTCTCCGTCTTGACACTCCCGCACAGTGGCGACCTCACACACATCGTGAACAGAGAACAACTCCCAAGAGATGAAACAGTGGACCCGAGGGGGAGAACCACATTTCCAAACTTCTCCATGAAACCTCCAAACTCCAAATCTCCTTCCTCCGGCTGCCTCCATCTTCCAAGGAGCCCGCGGGGCTCCTCCACTGAGGGACAGGCTAGTTCCTTTAAAGGGGCAAGCAGGCCGCCGCGGACCTGCCTCAGTTTCCTCTGCGATACAAAGAGGCATCTTTCCCCCCCAAGCCACCTGGACCCGCCGGTCTGCAAGGCGCTTGGGGGATAGTTGGGAACGCCTGTCTCCTGTTACTGCCCCTAAGGATGAAATGCTTTAAGGGGACTTTTTATAGGGCAGGTGTGGGCTGCCTTGAATTTGAAGAGTTCTCGCAAGGAAGGGGCTTCCCCCATCTCCTGTAAGGCAGAGTGTCCCAGGCCGTGCCCCACACACAGGAGCCGCCGGACCACTGCCTGGCGGCGCCGGAAGCCAAGAAGCGCGCCCTAGTTCTCCCACGGACCCCACCCCAGACCAGGCGCCCTGCGGACCCCAGCGCCGCCGCCGCCGCCGCCGCCTTCTCACCTGCCGCGGCCGCCTGCCCGGCCCGCACCTGGGAGGGGAGGGGAGGGGCCGGATCCGGGCCGCGGACGCCTCAGGCAGGGAGGCTGCGGACTCCGTCTCGGCGGCGTCTCCCGGGCTGAGGGGCCCCCGGGGGCGGTCGCGACATCCTCACGGACGGCCCCAGGAAGTCGGCCCCCCCACCCATCCCCAGCCGCCGGGCCCGGCCCGACCGCTCCCGCCCCTCGCACAGCCCCGCCCCGGCTCGGCCCCGCCCCCTCGGGAGCGCGCCTCCCGCTCCCGCCGCGCCCGAGCCACCATAGAGAGGAGCGACGCGTGCGGCGGGCTAGAGCGAGGCCTCCGCGCGCGCCCCCTGGCGAAGCCGAGGCTGCCGGACCGGGCCTGACAGTGGAGGCGTGGGGGTCGCTCCGGGTTCCCTCGGTCGCAGAACTCTACGGGAGGAGCCAAAAGGTCCAGGTCCGAGTCTCAGCTGGGCCAAGACGCGTTTTGGTGACCTTGAGCGAGTCCCTTACCATCTATGAACTCGGTTCATGATAAAAGTCTGAAAGTTGCCTCGCTTTCATATCTCAGGCGATGGTTCCCGAATTCACAGCGGGAGAAGCACAGGCCCATCAGGGTTCACTAGCTTATTCAGGGCCCCACAGCTGGGAGGCGTTAGAAACCGGGTCTGTCCCACCACTCTGTGGTTCCTCCCTCCTCTAGCATTTCCGAGTCCAAACTACTTTCACCCAGGAAAGAGAGGAAACTGCTGAGGAAGACTGAGTGGAATGAAAATAACTCTGCCAAGGAGCCCACCCTGCCTCTCATCGTCTGTGTTCCTTTCAGCAAGGCACTTAACCTGTCTGAACTCCAGCTTCCTCATCCCAGAAATGCAGGTTGGTATGGGGATGAAACGCGCTAATGCACGTGGAAGTGCTCGGTGAACCCTAAAACAGTAGGGTAGCATAGGGATCATTAGCCAGCGTGGGCTAAGAAGATGCCTCGTCATGAAAAGAATATAAATTCTAATACTTCTTTAACTGGTGTCTAAGGACACTTAATTTTCTTATGCTTTAGGTTCCTATGGAAACCTCCCGCAGTTTTTCTGAGCAATTTATATTTTATAATAAAAAATATCGTAAAGTAAAAATAGTATCATATATACATATCAGACTCTATCACTTTACAAATATTATTTCCAATCCTCACAATGGCCTAGCAAATTGAGTACTATTATTTCCATGTCGTCAGTGAGGATCTCCATATTAAGCCACACAGAAACAGTCGAAGCTGGAATTTGAAACCAATTCTACCACCTAGAATGCCTGGCCTTCTAGAGACCTCCCACACCTGAATTAAATGTACCCATCTTTCCTCTACCTGGTTATTTTTGTAACTTTGCTTGATGCAATTCCCTGCCTAGTCCGCTTCTCTCTGGGGCTTTATTTACACCTGTCCCCCCTTCCCCCAAAGCATGTTATTGTCTCCTCTTTTCCCTCTGAGTCCTTTTCTCTTGATGTGCCAGGACCTTGTCCATCCTTTCAATCCTGAAATAGATTCGTAAACTGTAATTAAGACACCTCCACCACCTCTCTCCTTCTCTCGGTAAGAATTGTAGCCACAGAAAGCTAATAGGTCCAGAATAAAGGTGGGGTGAGACCCAGAGATGTCTTTTTGTAAACTTAATTTACAAGCTGAGTGCTCAGTTCTGAAAGGGAGTGCACTTAATCCACTGATTGGATCCAAAAATTGGAGTCTGGATTCACAACATCCCATGGAAATCATTTTTTCTGGGCCCTCTGGTCCATATTACAGCTAAATCATTGGAATGCTGCTAAATAATGTGCATATCACTGAAGCAAGGAAGCCTCAGAGCTGCATTTACCCACACTCCTCTTTTCTCCACCTTAGGCATTATCACCATCATTATTTTTCATCTTTATCATGCCCTTCCGTAGAGGCACTCAATAATGTACCCATTGTGCAAGTAATCTAAAATCCTTTTCAGCGAGCAATAGTATTTAGTGGTAATAAAACACTAATTTGCCTACCAAGTGACATATTTATAGGAGCTGTTTATTTTGACATATTTTTATTATTTCTACTCATTTGCTAAGTACTTTCCAATACATATTTATGAAGCACATGCCTTTCCCCAAACAGTAGTGAAAAAATAAATCATATTATTTCTTTTATTAGTAGCGGCATGGCTTGTAAGTCCTAGTTCCCTGATTTTTGTTACTTCTAGCAAAAGCTGGAAGAATGAATGGTGATTGAGCACCTACTATGTGCCAGACTGTGAAAGGCACTTTATGTAAATTGTGTTTAATTCCCCTGAGATATATGTTTTACCAATAAGGAAAATGTAATTCCCCTGCAACACAGCTTTTACCAGTAGGACAGAGACATGACTTTGTCCAAGTAACTCAGAAAGGGTCCGCCAGGGTTCTGAACCTAGATCTTTTCCTGATTCCAAAGTCCTGAATCATTCCACTTTACCAGCCCCACCTAATTTCTCTAGACCTGATAAATTCTGCAAAATATAAAGTGTTGCTTTCTGAGAGAGTCTACATTGGTTACCCAGAAATAGAAAATTAGAGATAAACATATATAGGATGAGAACCCTAATTTTTCTATGGGAAGTTTCTCTCCAAGGCAGTTACTACATAAGAAATCAGTAGTAGGATGCTCCCCAGAGAAGAGCCAGTGCTGGAGCTCAACCCATTCCTGGAGACAGGACTGGCTATGTGATTTGGAGGGCACAGTACACAATGTGGGACAATCCTTGTTAAAAAATTAAGAATTTCAAGCTGGCAACAGCAGAGCATTAAACTAAGCGAGAGGCCCTTCTAAGCATGGGGCCCTGTGTGACTACAGTGGTCATGCTACCATGAAGCTGGCCCTGCCTGGACAGAAGGAAGCTGTCATCAGTATCTCCCAGGCAGCATAAGCCTCGTAATGATGTGAGATTGAGTGCCTATTTTATGCTTGGAAAAGCATTCGGTGTTTTACATAAGCTATATGAACCTTAAACAACTCTATGAAATGGGTATTATTTTTGTCCCATTTCATAGTGGATGAAACTAAGGCTTAAAGAGGCTAAATTATTCATCCAATGTCATACAGCAAATAAATGTCAGAGCGAGGACCAAGTTAGTTGAGAAGTACCAAATCCTGTTCCTTGACTTTATTTCCTTTTCAGCACAGGCCTATTGTCTTCTGGCAAAACCCAAACTTGAACTGAGGCCATTATACTCAGAAACTACAGAGAAGCCAGAGAAGAGCAGAGATTCAAGGGCTACTCAAAGGAGTCAAACTTGTGTAGCAGCTGAAGTGCAGCTGTGTGGCTGCAGGGCATGCGGACCTTCCACTGGCTGGGAGAGAGAACTCTATCATGCCTGGCAAACGTCATGGCCAATACCCGGATTCCCCCTCCAAGACTGAAGGGAAACGCAATGAGGTCATTACTTTGATAAAAGCTAGCTACACATAACTAACTTAAGGCATCTAATTCAATGATAAAATATTGGAAACAACCCGCTAAAGTTAGGAACAAGACAAGGACGATGGCTATAGTTGCTTCTATTCTACATAGTACTAAAAGTCTAGCCAGTGGGATAAGACAATAAAAAAATGATAGAAAGCATTCAGAATAGCCTTTGATTAATAATATACCTAGATCTAATTTAAGCTAGGTGCATCACAGAACCTTCTCCAATGGCCATCCCTAACACAGAGAATGAAACAGTTTAAACTCCACCCACACAACTAATTCCATGACAGAACACAGCAAAAACCTAGTAGGATATATATCTAAATCCCTTATCTCCTGGCTCACATCTCAGGGATGCACAGATCCTGTTGTTTTATTTTTTATATTTTTTTTTACTTATAATCAATTTCAATAGCAGTTCCTGTTGGTTTTTTATTCAGTTTTTTTTCTCCCTAAACCTCCAGTTCTCTTTAAGAATAAGGATATCTGCCTTCTCCAAGTGTTTGTCATTCTCTCTTGTGACTTCCCTGGGGGAAATCAGAAATAGCTGATAAAGTAGATCTCTGATCCAGCTTTTTATGGTGAGCTAAGCTGAAAAGAGGTTGGGCTATACATCCTTTGCTATCGGGGCAAAGCGTGAAAAAGAATTTTGTTGAAACATTTACATTTTTATTGCTGAAGGCAGTAAGAGGATGGGAAGAAGTGAGTTTGGTATCAGACAGGCTTGAGTTTGGATTCCCGTGCTACCACTTAGTAGCTTTATGTCCTTAACCTCACTGAGCTCCCATTCACTGTCTGTAAAATGGAATGACTCCCTCTGCCACAAGGGTGCCCTACGGTCATAATGAGATGTATACCAGGGGTGTAAGGACACGAGACCCTCAATAAACTTGCCCTCTGGACCATGGCAGGCACTAATGAGTGGATGCCCACCCAATATCCAACTCATCCACACACACTCCCTCGTTTCTAGTAGAAGTTCCATTTTCTTTTAGTGGCCACAGCATGTGCTTCAGGACAGCCTGTCCTCAGCCTCAGCTCCAGGGCTATTTCCTAGTTGGTCTGAGCCAATCACAGTGGTCCCATTTCCCTTGTTAGACACTGAATTAGACATGGGTGCATGAAATAATTCTGCACCAGTGAGATATGACCTTGAGTCACCTTTGGTTGAAAGGAAGTTCTGAGTTTTCCTTTGTTAAATGAAACTAAATTTGGCTTGAGGAGGCCTCCATACAATTGCAACCTTAGTACCAGACTAACTGAAAGCCTGACTAGGAGTACACTTTTGTAACAAATAGCTGAGGCTCAGCCAATCACAGCAGCCAAGCTTCAGTCAGTTGCAGGCAGCCAACTATTCAAACTGTGTTCAAATAAAGCAAACGCGGAGCTGTAACCAATCTGCTTTCTCTGTACCTCATTTCCATTTTCTGTCCATAAATGCTTTCAGACCATGGTTGCACCCCTGGAGCTCTCTGAACCTGTCCTGCTTGTGATTCTAGAACTGAAAACAAAAGCCAATTAACATCTGCAAAACTTGATTTGCTGTATTTTGTCTAACACCTTGTTCTTTATTTATTTAGAGACAGAGTCTAGCTCTGTTGCCTGGGCTAGAGTGCCATGGTGTCACCTAGCTCACAGCATCCTCAAACTCCTGGGCTCAAGTGATCCTCCTGCCTCAGCCTCCTGGAGTAGCTGAGACTATAGGCATGTGCCACCATGCCTGGCTAATTTTTCTATTTTTAGTAGAGACAGGGTCTCTCGCTCTTGCTCAGGTTAGTCTCAAACTCCTCAAGCAATCCTCCTGCCTCCCAGAGTGCTAGGATTACAGGTAGGATCCATCTCACCCGGCCTAACACATTGGGTTGTTTTTTTTTTTTTTTTTTTTTTCTGAGACAAAGTCTCACTGTCTTGCTCTGGCTAGAGTGAGTGCCGTGGTGTCAGCCTAGCAACCTCAAACTCCTGGGCTCAAGTGATCCTTCTGCCTCAGCCTCCCAAGTAGCTGGGACTACAGGCATGTGCTACCATGCCCGGCTAATTTTTTCTATATATTTTTAGTTGGCCAATTAATTTCTTTCTATTTTTAGTAGAGACGGGGTCTCGCTCTTGCTCAGGCTGGTTTCGAACTCCTGACCTTGAGCGGTCCTCCCGCCTCGGCCTCCCAGAGTGCTAGGATTACAGGCATGAGCCACCGCGCCTGGCACAAATTATGATTTTATCATCATCATCTTAGCTGTCATTGATTGAACATTTACAATATGGCGGGGATGTTATATCCTAAGCACATTCTTGTATTATTTAATTCTTAAAACCATTTATGAGAGAGACATCATTATTCACGTGGGGAAATGGGGGGTGCTGGATGTGTAAGTGACAGGCACGCCTCAGAGACACTGCAGGGCCCCGTCCAGACCGGTGCAATGAAGTGAATGTTGCAATAAAGGAAGTCACACAAATGTGTTGGTCTCCCAGTGCATATAAAAGTTATGTTTATATTATAGGGTAGTCTATTAAGTGTGACATGGCATCCTGTCTGAAAAAACAATGTACATGCCTTAAAATAAAAATGCTTTATTGCTAAAAAATGGCAATGATCATCTCAGCCTTCGGCGAGTCTTAATCTCTTAATCCGAGCTGGATTTTATAACGAACCGACCAAATGCAGGTGTTGATCTTGTTAGATAAGAGGCTCTAGACAGCAGATCCTGCTCAAGGGTCAGGAATTAATTGTGACTACTTGAACAGGTTTCCTACAACCGTCATTTCTAACGACTGGACGTACACTGTGTTCTCCATAGTTGAAAATCCAAAATCATTCTTTTAATTTTCAGAGCACTTGCTCAGGCAAAACACGTGCTCTTGCTAATATCCCATTCCGGGGCAGGACGACTTCATCTGAAACTTTGACTTTTCGTCAATTGCTACAGTAAATTGAATACACTTGGATATAAGTATTAAAAGGGAGGGTTTCTTTTTTCTTCATACTCACTCAATGTCTCTGTAGATCTGTGTCGTAATCTGTCGAGGAATAACCTGGAACTTTCCAAGGGTGTCGTCATGTAACACTGATGTCACCATGCGCTGTTTTGGAATGCATTTAGAACTGCTTATTTTAGGATTAAAGAGTATAGAGCGGAGGAATATGATTAATCCCTTTGATAGCTCCTGTCATTTTACTGGCGGACTAAGCATGGGGGGTGGGTTCACATTACATGTATGGAGAACCATGCCACAGCGCTACCGCATGTGAGCGTGGGCGAGGGCTGGAACCCTATCGTCTTCATGTGAACACAAAACGGCCTGTGCCTTTTTAACCTCTTAATTAAATAATCACCATCCATAAAATTTCCTTGCTGGGAGGTCTGTCTTGTTGGTTGCGTCCCATAATAGTTGGTGTTAAAGTCTTTAAGCTGGAATTATCTCTCTGATGGTTATTGCTGACTCGCTTTGTCCCGTTATCTGAGAAGAGTGTTACATTGGTAATAAGAAATGTCTGAAGGCTGGGCACGGTGGCTCACACCTGTCATCCTAGCACTTTGAGAGGCCGAGGTGGGTGGATCGCTTGAGCTCAGGAGTTCGAAACCAGCCTGAGCAAGAGCGAGACCCCGTCTCTACTAAAAATAGAAAGAAATTAATTGTCCAACTAAGAATATATAGCAAAAAATTAGCCAGGCATGGTGGCGCATGCCTGTAGTCCCAGCTACTCGGGAGGCTGAGGCAGGAGGATCGCTTGAGCCCAGGAGTTTGAGGTTGCTGTGAGCTAGGCTGACACCATGGCACTCTAGCCTGGACAACACAGTGAGACTCTGTCTCAAAAAAAAGTCTGAGAAAAATTTTTGATGCCATTTTGGCGTTAGGTTTTCACAAATAAATGGTTCGTATTATGAGGCGCTTACAGGGAATTGATTCATTCCTGAAAACTCCCTGTGTGCTTACTATGGCATCACATGCCACGAGATACAATAATGGTGATGTCATAAATGTACATGTAAAAGTTAGTTGGATGTCATTCCTTGATGCATATATATACATACGGGTATTTATATTATACTTACGTCAGTATGAATATATATGTGTGTATGTGTATATATGCATGTATGTGCTTTGTTTTTTAACACAAACAGTAATATCCTGTAGATACTTCCTCCTTTTCACTTAACAGTAATCTTGGAGAGATTTCACTATCAGTATACATAAACAGTCTTAATTAAAAATTTCAAACATCCATGGAATGGATGGAAACCCCTTATATAGCTATATCATAATTTATTTTTTATCAGTTCTCCACTGATGATCATTTAAGATGTTTTCAGTTTCTAGGTATCAAAAGTGGAGCCTCAGTAGACATCCTTTTCTGTCCATCATCATTGCCTGTGTGTGTGAAAATGTCTGTTGGGTAAATTCCTAGAAGTAGGATCACTGAAGCAAAGGGAATGTGCATTTTAATTAGGTGAATATTGCTAAAATGGAAAAAAAATGGTTTCCAAAAATGTATAGATCCTATCAGTTTGTCTGAAGTTACAAAACGGGCTAATTCTTTTTTTTTTTGAGACAGAGTCTTGCTCTGTTGCCCTGGCTAGAGTGCCGTGGCGTCAGCCTAGCTCACAGCAACCTCAAACTCCTGGGCTCCAGCGATCCTCCTGCCTCAGCCTCCCGAGTAGCTGGGACTACAGGCATGCGCCACCACGCCCAGCTAATTTTTTCTATATATTTTTAGTTGGCCAATTAATTT
>CAUYRT010064808.1:0-28305 GCA_963574885.1 Lepilemur ruficaudatus
ACCCGCCTCGGCCTCCCAGAGTGCTAGGATTACAGGCGTGAGCCACCGCGCCCGGCCTAATTTTTTAAACCTTGTTTTGTAGAGATGAGGTCTCAAACCCCTGGCCTCAAGTGATCCTCCCACCTTGTCCTCCCAAAGTGCTACGATTACAGGCATGAGCCACTGCACCTAGCCAAGACATCACTTTTGAACATTAAAAAGACTGCCATATTTCAAGAGCAGGAAGGAAGTAAGGCAATGAAGAACAAGCCCACTGGGCATGGGAACCACATTTTGGGTGCCTCAAAGTGGGTCCTTACTCAGGATAGCTGACTCACATGGGACCTGCTAGATGTGAGGACTATGGTCCTACTATAGCTCTTGGCGATTAGGACTGAAACTCACCTCCTCGCTGTCACCTAGCTGCCAGATGACCCAGCTGAGACCCGCCCCGTGCCTGGCTGAGTTTCACCACTAAGACTGGCCCTAACTGCAGATGCGAAAGAAGGAAGCAAGGTCTGACTTTTCTGCCTCCCACCTCTCTGTCCACACCATACGCCCCCCAAAGGTAACTTTGGGCTTCCCAGACCCTTTTCCCAAGAATATTTCCCTCATACAACCACCTCTGCCAGTAGCTAGTGTGACGTGGCAGGGGGAAAAGGCAAGCAGTTCATGAACTGGCAAACTATCTGTCTGCTACCGAGCAGGGAAAGTGAGAGAACGCTGCAGCGAAGGAAGGGGGAGATGGTGAGGGAGGAGGGTGCAAGCAGGAGCAGGGAGGAGGAAGCAGAGGGAGCACATCCACTGATGAGCATATCCATGGAAGCTCAGACCCTGAAATGTGAACAGTTGGCCTGGATGGGCCTTGGCCCATTAAAGCATCATTAAAAGAAAAACTTTGCAAAGCAAAGTAAAATCATTACATTGCAGTTATGGATTTTTGTTTTTAAGCAAGCGCACAAATTAAAATGTCTGAGCCCTCTAGATAATTCTTATTTTTCACAAGTGCTTAGCCCAGTAAAATACTGTATAGCCAAATGAAATCGTTAATGTGAATGTGTAGTTGCTCACAATGACCCAACAAATGAAAATTAAAAGCCCCACTAGTAAGTTTCACAGGAGGCGCTGGCCAGCCTGCCATTCGCCTCGGGAAAGCCCGAGAAGACTTGGCTGGAGGCTGGGTGGGCTCTCTTCCCAAAGACAGCAGAAATGCAGGGCTAATACGTAACCAGCAGTTCTCTGTCAGCACTCCTCTTTTCCACAGAAAGAGCCGCCGTGCAGATGCACACTCTAAATACCTCCTGCCTAAGTGAGCATGTCCTGACCTGACCGACCACTCTGTCACCATTACCCCTTCAGGCCACCCTGACACCATCCCGGGTGCTGCCCAGCCCATTGGCTTTTCTGAGGACAAGTCCTACTGATGAGTCTGGGCCCCAACTTAGGACCACATGACTTAACATCCACCAGGATAAGCATGTGACCCAAACAGGACCAATCAGATTCTCTCCTGGGAATCTGGAATGGAGACAGAGTCCAGTCAGTCAGCATTGGTGCTGGATCCAAGAGGTCCTGTGTGCAGCACGGAAAGCTTGCTGGAGCTCTCCCTTTCAGGAGGGGAAGAATGGAGCCCCCTCTGCAACCCCTTGGGGAGATGCAGAAAGTCACTCCAGTTCATGATTCTGGACCCTCATGAGGAATCAGAGATCCCTGCAATAAATTCCCTCTCCTTTCTGTGTAGACCAGCTGGAATGGTGCCCTGTCTCAACCTCGACTTGAGGGCACAGATTTATTCAGTTTTATTTATGTCAGTTTCATTCTCTGCCATATCTCAGCACCTAGAATATTAGAAACTGAAGGAGTATGTAAAATGAAGCCCCAGTGAAACTGATCTTCAGGGTTTCTACTCACCCTATCAGTCAAGCCACTGAGTACCTCCAGGATCAATCCACTTACTCCTCTGCACAAATCCATCAAAAGATACCACACAAAGTCCAAAATACCCAGCCCAGTCTGCCATGGATTGGTTCTCCCACATCCTTCTAGTGCTGGGTCCCCTGCCTCCTAGCCAAAATAGCAGGGCCTCTTGCTATTCCTTGAGCATGTACTGCCAGGCCTGGGCACACTCCCACTTCAAGGAGTGAAATTCCCACCCATGCTCAAGGAACATCTCGAGCATCAGCTTCTTCCCAAAGCCTTCCCTATGGCTTCAGCAGGAAGAAATCCCTTTCTGCTTGGAACTGGTAAAGGTAGCCACGTCTACTATTCACGAGGCACTCTCCACATGCTGGCTGAGATGTGTGAGGCATAAGAGAGTGCTCAGTCCAGAGTCAGAGGTAAGTTATTAGCTGGGTGGCCACTATCACCTCACCTCTCTGGACCTATTGCCTCTTCCTTCCACCTCCACCCCAGACTGCTTTATTTTTCTCCATAACCCTCAACAACTTCTGCTTTACCATATAACTGATAGCGTGTCTGTCTTCCCACAAGAATGTAAGCTCCACTGGGGTAGGGATTTCTGTTTTATTCACTGCGGCATCCTCAGCACCTGGAAAAGTAGGTACTCAGTGAATATTTGTTGAATGAATAAATGAACAAATGAATATGTAAAACAAAGCTGATCTCTGTTAATGAGTCTATGATTCTTTTAGAGCAATGGTTCTCAAAGTATGGTCCTTAGACCAACCAGTAACATCATCTGTGCACTTGTCAGAAATGCAAATTCTTAGGCCTTATCCTAGAGCTACTAAATCAGAAACTGTATAACAAATTCTCTAGGCGATTCTGGTGCATGTACAGTTTGAACACCACTGTGCTAGAGTACCTACAACTCTATATATCAAAAAAAGCATATGGTAGGCACAAAATAACATTTATTGAAAGACTGGACCTTAAGAGTCTGCAGGCAGACCCCTGAGCTTCTCTCTGGTATATTTAAGTCATCTTCGGGTCTTCTCCCTGGAATCCCAAGATTCCAACCTGACCACCCCACACACACATACACACAACATAAAGTTAAGCTTTTGTGTGTTTTCATAGCATCTTGCCTTTCTTCCGTCACTTATACAGGTAGATTATAGGCCAAAGATTATGGCCATAAACTGCCTGGGATCCAATCTCCACGTGACCACCTAATAGGTAATTTGAGCAAGTCATTTTAACCTTCTGAGCCTCAGCTTCTTCATCTGTAATAAGGCACCTACCCCACTGTCTTATAAAATGAATTCTTTTGAGACTCAATGAATTATCATGAAGGCACGTGGTAAGAACTATGCGTGAACTCGATGTGAGAGACAGAGTGTGTGCTACTACTACCTCACTGTACTTATCACACTATGTAGTAATTGCCTAGGCTATCAGTGGCAGGGACAGGCAGGGGACATACTGGACTAGGACTAGTCTCTGTCTTGAGGGCAGACACTGCATAAATGTTCCACGATTGGCAGCTCCTCCATGCTCCTTCCACTACCCTATGCTGCCTCACAGTGGCTGCCATCCCTAGAGAAAACAACTTGTTCTAGTGGGAATTATAAATTGCCATCACCTCAAGCAAGAAATTCCTCTCTATTTTCTAACAAAACAAACAAATGAAAGAAGATATACAGATGGCCAAAAAACACATGAAAAGATGCTCAACGTCATTAGCCACTAGGGAAATGCAGACTAAATCTAAAATGAGATACCATTTCATACCCACTAGGTGGCGATAATGAAAAAGACAGACAATGACAAGTGTTGGTGACAACGTGGAGAAGGAAGAACCCTCATACACTGCTGCTGGTAGGAATGTAAGACGGTGCAGCCCTTGTGGAAAACACTTTGGCCATTCCTCAAAACGTTTAGCATATTTAACATATGACCCAGCAGTTCCATTCCTAAGTACACATCCAAAAGGAATGAAAACATATGTCCATACAAAACCTTATACGTGACTGTTCATAACATTATTCATAACAGCCAAAAAGTGTAAAACAACCCGAATCTCCACCAACTGATGAATGGATACAACGGACTATTCTATATACAGCCATAGAAAGCAATGAAGAGAAAATGGAGGTGGTACTCTAAAAAGAAAAAAACAAAATTTTTTTTAAAAGGAATGAAATATTGATATATGCTACAACATGGATGAACTGTGAAGGAAGCCAGACATGAAGCACTTCAAATTATATGATTCCATTTATAGGAAATGCCCAGACTAGGCAAATCCATAGAGACATAAAGTAGATTAGTGGTTGCCAGAGGCTGGGCAGGAACTCGGTGGGGTTGGGGGAGTGGCTGCTAATGGGTCCAGCATTTCTTTTCTGGAGTGATGAAAATGTTCTGGAATTAGATCGTTGTGATGTTTGCACAACTCTGTGAATATACTCAAAACGACTGAATTGTACACTCTAAATGGGCAAACATACGGCATGTGAATTGTATCTCAATAAAGGTGTTTTTAAAAAAAGCAGCAACAATAGTAAAAATGACCATTTCTAAGCACTTGCTGATACCACATAGTATGCTAAATAGCCTTTTACATTACTCATGGTACATTTTTGGAATTTCAAAAAAGATCAGGAGGGCTACAGAGCCAACGTCAGCGAGCCTAGCACAGCCTCAGGCACATAGCAGAGGCTCAACGAATATCATAGCTCTCTCCGCCTAAGCCAGTGATTCATTAGAAGTTCTGGCACAGGCCAGGGTTTGTAACAAAAGCCTTGGGGAGGAGGGTAGCCTGGAACCGGAAGGAAAGAGGCCTGTTAACCCCAAAGCTAAACTGGGGAGAAACCGGGGAGAGGTGTTGTGATCCTGGTCCTGGTGCAGGGCCCTCAGCAAAGCTGAGCAACTCTCCCGACCATCTCCCGCCCAAAAGAGGATTCTGTAAGGCTGGAAAGCAAGGGCAGCGGTAGCTGCACGCACAGACCCTGCACTGGGATGGTCTGGGTTTCGCTCTGACTCCATACTGTAAAAAAGTTTCTTGGCCTCAGTTGCCTCACTGAGAAAATAAGGGTAGAACCTACCTCACAGGATTGCAATAAGAATTAAATGAGTTCATTACTGTACGGGAAGTACTCAGAGTTATGCCCAGCACACTGTGACCGCTCAAAAACGGTTAGCGCCTGCTACTGTTAGCCTCAAAATCATCATCGCCATCACACGTGAGAAGCATCAGCTGACCAGACACCCAGGGGACCGGCCAGAAAGAATAGTGAAGGGAGACGGCAGGCGGACATCAACATCCACTCTTGGGGGTATCGTCGTAAAAAGTGGCCATTTTAGACTGACTGTGCGTGTGTCAATGCGCTGGGAGGAGAGGGAGGACGTGATGCATCCCAACAATCCCGCTGGGCATGGTCCTACTGGAGGGCGCGAGGCTGGGGCCTCCCGCCACTGCGGAGGGATTGGGGTCCACGAGGAGCACCTGGGGCGCAGAAGGGAGGATGGGAGAGGCGCGGGAGGGGCGGGGCTGGGGGAGGTCTGGCCGGAGGGAAAGGCCTGTCCCGAGAGCGGGCGCTGCCCCCGCGGAGCGGCGCGGTACCTGGAGTCGAACTTCTGGCCGTCGGGGAATGTCCCCACGTAGTGATAGCGCACGAAGTCGCCGCTGCGCACGGTGCGCGGGCACTCGTCGGGCACGAAGCGCCGCTCAATCTGCAGCTCCCCGTCGGGGCCCAGGCCCAGGCCCGCCACGGGCGCAGCCTGCCCGGTCACCCAGAGCAGCAGCAGGAACAGCGGCGGCGGCAGGGGCCGCCAGCCCCGGGCCCCGAGCGCCATGGGGGCCGCGAGGAGAGGAGCGGGGGGCGCGGCGCGGTGCTCGCGGGGCGCGGGTCGGCTTGGGCGCGCGGCGTAGTTTGCAACGTGGAAAGGTCTCCGGGCCCTCCCCGGGCGGCAGCCACCACCCCCTCCTCCCCGCTGCCCGCCCCCCGGCCCCAGCCGCGAGGGGAGGAGCCCGGCCGCGCGCCAGGGGCGGATCTGCTGCGTCCCGCGCCGCGCGGCCGGGTTTGCGGGCCGCGGGGGATGGGGGTCCGGCAACGTGAGAGGGGACCCTAGGTGGGCCTGGGAGGACGCGTCCCCGAGCGAGACGTCGTGAACTTCTCCGAACCAGGCTTTGGCCCGAAGTCGGGAGATAAAAGCATTTACCGCCCAGTCCCACCCGCTGGTCTCCACCCGTCCCTGGAGACTCCGGATTTGGGGCGGTGAGAGGCTTCCTACGTGGCCGCGGATCCAGTTTCCCCTTGCTGCTTTGGAGAGGGAAGAAAACTTAGAATTTTTAAAACTTAGTTGCAAGGGTGGAGTCTACGTTGAAAGAGACTGAAACCATTTAAGATTTTTTTTTTTAATACTTACAGAAAAGGGGAGACGTTGATTGCGAGAAACTCCCCTGACAGTTGTGGAAAGTTTTAAGTTGCTAACTGTGAGTGTATTCCAAGTCATCAATGGATGCAGTGTGAGCAAGCCTCCCACAAGTTCCCACATACGGGACTATGCCAGGGAGGACTTTATAGAGACCCAGGTGCCACAAGTAACTTATTAGAATAGTTAAATGCATCCTTAGCATAGAATTGGCCGTTATAATTTATTAAAATTTTGGAATAGTAAAAGCAAATCACCAAAGATTTCTCAACTCGTTTTTTGTTTTGTTTTTTTAAAACAGTCTTGCTCTGTCGCCGGCCTAGAGTACAGTGGCATCGTCATAGCTCACTGCAACCTCAAACTCCTGGGCTCAAGTGATCCTCCTGCCTCAGCCTCCCAAGTAGGTGGGACTACAGGCCTACCACCATGCTGGCTAATTCTTCCTAGAGATGGGACCTTGCTCTTGCTCAGGCTGGTCTTGAACTGCTGACCTCGAGAGATCCTCCCCCCTTGGCCTTCCAGAGTGCTAGGATTACAGCCGTGAGCCACAAATTTTTAAGAGGGAAATGATAAACTTCAAAAAGTATTTATAAATATATATGACAAAAACATAAGCATAAGACGAACATCCCATCTGCAGCAGTTTTAAAACATGGCCTGAAATTCTTTGATGTTCCTCCCATTGAGAGATGGAGTTATGATCATCCTGTTGAATCTGCGTAGGCTTGCAGCTTTGTCGACCAATAGAGTACAATGTAAATGATGGTACATGACTTCTGGTGCTAGGTCATAAAAGGCCATCTTGTTTGCACCTGGTTCACTGGAGCATTGTTCCTGATGTCCTGAACCGAGTTAGAAGTCCCACCACCCAGAGGCTTCCATGTTAGAAAGGACATGTGCAGACTCTGTGGTTGACAGTCACAGCTGAGCCCATGCCAGCATAGGCAGCATAAATGTGAGTAAAGAAGCCTCTGGAATAGTCAGCCCCTCGATGTTCAAGTCATCCCAGCCATTTGCGCAATAAAAATCATGTAGCAGAGACAAACCACGCCTGCTATCTATACCCTGTCCGAATTCCTCACCCACACAATTCACCAGCATAATAACATTGTTGTTTTACCTCACTAAACCTTGGGGTAGTATAATGTCCAGCATAGAAAGCCAGAACCCAATTTCTAATAATAACAACAAAACCAAAGTCAGAGTACACAAAGAATTCAGAAAAGAAGCAGAAATAAACACGTTCACCCTCACTAGTAATCAAGAAAATAAAGTACGGAGTGCACTTTCCCTTTTACTAAAGACAGCAGCTCCCCAGTCTATAGATTGTTTCTCAGAAAATGAAAGCTCTCTTTTTTTCTCAAAAACAAAAAGAAAAGAAAAATAACGAAATATGTTTTTCACATCTCAAATTTGTAAGATTAAAAAATAAATACAATCCCCATTGTTGGTGAAAGGACATGGAAAATGGATACTCTCACACTGACAGTGGGTTTTTTAATTGGTACAGAATTTGGAAAGATGCATTAGGTTTTTGGTTCCAAGTGACAGAACTCCAAATTCACTTAGGCAATAAAGAAAATTTATTTTAGATATATTAGGGGCTCTCACTCCATTGAAGGGTTCAGTATCTAACTCAAAGAAATGGCAGGGTTTCAGCTGCTAGAAGGAGCGTAGGAAGCATTAGAACCAAGGATACAGATGCTTGCTGACACTCTCTGTCTCCATTGCTTGTTTCTGCATCTCTCTGTATATGGGCTTTGTTCTCTTTAAAATGCAGACTGCCTTCTGCCACATATCAAAAAACAACACCCCTGACATCTCCCCAGTTTAGCATCTTGCAGCTCCATTACCAGAAAGAAATTAGGACTTTCCCAGGGTCAACTTTTTTAATCACTGGCTTGGCACTGGAGCCCTGTGAGCTAAACAGCAATGACCAGATCGATGCTTTGTAGGGTAGACACAACTACCAGAGCCCACCCCTATAATTCGCAAATCATTCCCCAGAAGGGAGCTAACTGTAACTTGTAGGGGAATTTGGCAATATGTATCAAAAGCCCTAAAAATGGGTATACTTTTAGGGTTACAGCTCTTTTAGAGTTTGTCCAGCAGGCTTTCCAGTCGTCACCAGAAGACCCCCCAAAGAAGAAAATTTTAAAAAAGAAAAAAAAATGGGTATACTTTTGGCCTAGCAATAGCCTTTCTACCAATTTATCCCAAGGAAATAATTAAGAATGCAAGCAAAGATTTTACTACAAAAATACTCTTTGCAGTATCATTAGTAATAGAGGAGAATAATCCAACATGGGACTGTTTAAATTAATTATCACATATCCACACAGCTATTAAAAATAGTATTATAAAGTCTTATTCATAGTGGAAAGTTTTCATTTTTAAAAGCATATTAGAAAACAGTATGATGAGTATAATTCTATTTATGTAAAAACTAAATATGGAAGCACAGAAAATTTCTTTCTTTCTTTCTTTCTTTCTTTATTTATTTATTTATTTTTTTGAGACAGTCTCACTCTCTTGCCTGGGCTAGAGTGCCGTGGCATCAGCCTAGCTCACAGCAACCTCAAATTCCACAGAACATTTCTCTAAGGATATACATATATAAACATAAGAGTGGTTAAAATGTAATAGTGGTAGGATTACAAACGACTCTTTCATAAGTTTTCTTATATATACCAATTATTCTAAGCTTTTATTCTTTATTTTTTGGTTTTTGGGATTTTTGAGACAGGGTCTTGCTCTGATACCCATACTAGAGTACAGTGGCATCATCATAGTTTACTGCAACCTCAAACTTCTTTTTTTTGCTTTTTTTATTTTCCAGATGTCCCTAGACATTGCCAGCAACCTCAAACTTCTAGGCTCAAGCAGTCTTCCCACCTCAGCCTCTCAAGTAGCTGGGACTACAGGAATGTGCCACCATGCCCAGCTAATTAAAAAAAAAATTTTTTTTTTTTTTGTAGAGACGGTTTTTCGCTGTGTTGCTCAGGCTGGTCTTGAAGTCCTGGCCTCAAGTGATCCTCCTGGCTTAGCCATCCAAAGTGCTGGGATTACAGGCATGAGCCATTGCACCTGGCCTAAAACAGGTTATATATTGATCAGTTGAGGAAAATGTGACCAAAGCCTTTGAGAAACTTAACAGTATTTCCCGTAGAAGCAATGGTTCAGTGTTTGCTAATTCAGCTTTTGCTGGAACTTAAGAACATAATTACTGTGAATACTGAGAACTGACTGTACCTAAAAGTGGAATTGCTGGGCCATATGAAGTGCTATCGGTAAATTTCTGAGGAACTGCCAAAACTCCATTTTATGGTTTTGCAGGTCGCAAAGAATAATCTGATGTCAAAGAGTGCCAAGAGAACACTTGTTCCCCCACTCTTGTCCAATAGTCTTTTTCCGGGATGCAGTGACTTACTTGGAGAGGGTAGTAAACCCAGCAGAAGTAACAACAACAAAAAAGTCAAAGGACATAAATAAACGTGAGGAGATGTGGGTCCCCATGACCTCCCCTGAGTGTATGGAGGTGTACTTACATTCCATAGTCTTGGCTACCCACACAGAGTAAGATAGTCACCTTTTTTGGATTTTCTATTTGTCCTGCTTTTTCAGTTTTCTTTTTTACTTTGTTCTATTTTAACTATTTGGATTGATTCACATCTCTTTACATTACAAATCTAATAAATCAATTAGATGCAACAAGAAATAAGACTAGACATGGCTGAAAAGCAAATTAATGGCATGGAATAAAGGCTTGAAATAATCATATGAAGGCAAAGAAAAAAGATAAACAAATGAAAACAATTAGAGCTGGAAACTGTGGCCAGTGCCAGAAATCCCAACTACTAGGGAATCTGAGGTAGGAAGATCACTTGAGGCTAGGAGTTCAAGACAAGCATGGGCAACATAGCAAGACCCTACCCCTACAATAATAGAAAAATTAGCTGGGCATGGTGGTACATGTCTGTAGTCCCAGCTACCCAGGAAGCTGAGGCTGTAGGACTGCTTGAGCCCAGGAGTTTGAGGTTGCAGTGAGTTCTGATGATGTCATCACACTCTAGCCTGGGGGACAGAGTAAAACTCTGTCCCACACCAAAAAAAAAAAAAAAAGATTTCCATTAAGTCTCTGGGGGTGACTTCATACAGACTCACCAAGTCTAAAAACTGAATCCTGTCAAGGAGAGTCAACAGTATATTCTAAAATCTAGAATGGTAAATGTAGGAGTTAGGAGTTGAGCAGGTGTTGAAGTCAAATAAAATATACAGATAAATCTCAAAATTAAAAACATTTTTGGGAGGAAGCAAGAATTGTAATTCTGGCACACACAGACTGGGTAGTCTTTGGTATGTCCAAAGAACAAAGAAAAGGTTGGGAGTTTTATTAGAAAGCAAAATGTTATGTATTGTCCTGAAAGCTCACTGGCACGTAGGGGGAACCGTTAGGGTGGTGACAAGGTCTGATTGGTGAGTGATAGCAGTAGATAAAACCAGTCTTAGAGTCAGGGCAGGTCATTTCAGCAGGTATTAGGTGAAAATGACCTTGGGGTTACAGGAGGATGTTTCAGGCCGGGTGCAGTGGCTCACACCTGTAATCCTAGCACTCTGGGAGGATGAGGCAGGAAGATCACTCAAGGTCAGAAGTTCGAAACCAGCCTCAGCAAGAGTGAGAACCCATCTCTACTAAAAATACAAAGAAATTAATTGGCCAACTAAAAATATACAGAAAAAAGAATCAGCCGGGCATGGTGGCACATGTCTGTAGTCCCAGCTACTTGGGAGGCTGAGGCAGAAGGATTGCTTGAGCCCTGGAGTTTGAGGTTGCTGTGAGCTAGGCTGACACCACAGCACTCTAGCCAGGGCAACAGAGTAGGACTCTGTCTCAAAAAAAAAAAAAACAAAAAAAAAAACAGGAGGATGTTTCAGCAGCTGGATTGTGGCAAATTTAATTCTTGGAGCAGGTGCTATGCGCACCAAGTGCTTTTATCCCCTGGCCCCACAATTTAGTTAAGTATGACAAGAATTTATATAATTAACTTTTGGGCAAACATGAGACAGGGAAGGGTATTGGAATAATAAAAAGAGGGGGATATGAGAGAGAAAGATGGTAAGGAGAGAAAAATAGAAGTTGAGAACTGGTGAGAGAATAGAGAGCCAGGGACCAGAGAATGTGGCAGAATCAGAGAGAAGGACGTGACAAGAGGAACAGCTGGAAGATCTGAGGCCAGGTGGCAGTGGGACCCGAGAAGGGCACCTGAGAAAGGATTGGGCAGAAGGAAAACTAGACAACTAGATTATGTCCTATCCCCTCCTACCATAGAGGAAGTTGAACTAATTTTTTTTTTTTGAGACAGAGTCTTACTCTGTTGCCCAGGCTGTAGAGTGCCATGGCATCAGCCTAGCTCACAGCACCCTCAAACTCCTGCGCTCAAGCAATCCTTCTGCCTCAGCCTCCCGAGTAGCTGGGACTACAGGCATGCGCCACCATGCCCGGCTAATTTTTTACATATATTTTTAGTTGGCCAATTAATTTCTTTCTATTTATAGTAGAGACGGGGTCTCGCTCTTGCTCAGACTGGTTTTGAACTCCTGACCTTGAGCTATCCACCCGCCTCGGCCTCCCAGAGTGCTAGGATTACAGGCGTGAGCCACCGCGCCCGGCCCACATTGTCTTCTTAAAAGGACACCAGTCAACCTACCCCACTATAATCTCATTTTAACTAATTACATCTGCTATGACCCTATGTTCAAATAAAGCCACATTCTGAGGCACTGGAGATAAAGGTTTCAACATCTTTTGGGGGGACACAATTCAATTCATAAAGTTTCCCAATACATGCTACAACATGGATGAACTTTGGAAACTTGATAATTAAAGAAGCTAGACACAAAATATCACACATAGCATTTCATATTATATGAAACATCTATTATAGAATAGGCAAGTCCATACAGAAAGAAAGCAGACTGGAGGTTGTCAGGGACTGGGGTAGAGGGAATGGAGAGTAACTGTTTAATATGCTAAAGGGCGAATTATGGAGTAATCTCTTTTGGGGTGAAGAAAATATTAGGAATTTGCATTAGTTTGCTAATGCTGACATAGCAGTACCACAGACTGGATTACTTAAGCAACAGAAATTTATTTTATGACAGTTGTGGAGGCTGGAAATTCAAGATCAAGATGCCGGCAGGGTTGATTTCTCCTGAGATCTCTCTCTTTGGCAGGCAGAAGGCTGCCTTCTCACTATATCTTCACGGGCACACACACTCCTGGTGTCTGCTCCCTTTCTTATAAGCAAATTAACACAATTGGATGAGGGCCCACACTTATAACTTTATTTAACCTCAATTACCTATTTAAAGGCTCTTTCTCCAAATACAGTGATCTTAGTGGTTAGGTCTTCAAAATTTGAATTTTGAGAAAACACAATTCAGTCCATAACAGAAGTAGATAGAAGTGGTGTTTGCATAACTAACTGTAAAAAGTGCCACTGAATTATTCACTTTAAAACAGTTAATTTTATGTTATATGATTTTTACCTTAATAAAAATAAATCTAAAAGCATGTTTAAACTGTATTTTCTTTTATACACTATATATTAATGTAACTGTATTCACAATTGAAGTTCAAGTAAGACAAAGAATCATTTGTATACTTTCAACTTAATTAAAATAAATATAAATTATATTAAAATATTTAAGAAAAGCATGTAAATTAAATTTTAAAATATCATTGGGATTTCATTTTAGAGACTATGAAAATTTAACCTCAGTTTGAAATACTGATCTATGAATGCTGAATGTAATATGTTCTTTTGTTTAAAAAGCAACTGTTTGAAAATAATTATATCCTAATTATTTGTGTGGCAAGCCAACATCGTCTTTCATCAATTATACACATTTATTTATGTTGAATAGGATAAGTTATAAAATTTTACAAAATTCAAGGTGCTAGACATCTCTTAATATTTGGTGAAGTTCAGCGCCAGTATTGGAAAATGAGTTCAATTTTAAATAACCATAATTAAATAAGAAGTGAAGCAATTAATTGATTTCATGGTAAGTAAGTACCCATCTCTATCATTCTATAATGTTCCCCTATTATATATAACCTTGTATCTTGAATAGTTATGGCTGATAACAATCCTGCTATTTTTTAGTAATTATCTATGTAACTCAAAGAAAGTTTATATTTTTTGTTTTACATTTTTTTCTAAATTTACAATACAGTTATGCTGAAAGTAATAAGCTTTTTTCAAAAGTGGTAATTCAAACTAAGTTGTTAAATTGACCAATAGCACTATCTAAATTAACTACCACCCTACTCTTGGAAAAATATGAGGCAAGCATAATTCTTCCTCCTTTCTTTACACATTACAGTAACTCAAAGTTAAGCGTCTTGTAGTTAACACTCAACAATATTATAGAAAACCTAAGGTTTCTAGGTCATTCATGGATGCTAGACATCCCTATGGAATATTTAAGTCCCTAAAAGCAATTGTGTTTCATTCATAACAGCCAAGGATAAAATTAGGAGACACATCTGAATCCCAGATGACATATGCAGCAGATGGCCTGGTGGAATGAGCCATGTCTAATACTTTCTTAAAGGCCTGCAAGACACAATCTCACTGTCACTTCTCAAAACCAGCCTCGGCATGAGGGAACCATCTAGTTTTAACCAGCGTAAAAAAGAAAAAGACAAGACAAAAAGGTAAAGAAGGAAGGAAAGAAGGGAGGGAACAAAAAAGAGAGGAAGCAAGGAGAGAGGGTGACAGGGAAAGAAGAAGGAATGATTTAAAAAGTGTAAACCAATTTGTTAGATTTACCCCCAGCATACACAACAGGCCTCTTGTCACCTTTTATTCTGCCTTTTCTGATCTCTCAGCTGCTAAACTATGAAAACTATTTCCATGATCAGGGTAACATTTTCTATGACAGCAAACAAATGAATCCTGTAACATTTAAGTAATTTTTAAGAAAGTTTAGTTGGAGGTAAGAAAAGAGGAGAATAAATTCATTAGCTTAACTACATATTTTGATTTAATAAGTGATTTTTATATGTTTAGGTCTTTTGCACATTGAAATTATTATTACTATTATTTTACACTTCTTTATGCTCTCAGATATGACATATATTTTAGTCAACATTCCTAAGATTCTCAAAGTCCCTTAAATCTGGATCATAAACAAAAATAAAGCACAAAGTCAAGCATCCAACTTTGCATACTTGAGACCTCTGATCTCAAAATATTTAAGTAACACAGGCACTCTGGATACCCATGTCCACATTTATAATTTACTGCTACCCTCTGAAGCCAAGACAAAGTGCTTGATGAGACTAGCAGAACCTCTTTGACAAAAGAAGGGTGAGAAGTTGTCTGGGGCTGCTACTTTGGGATCCTCAGTCGCTGCTCAGTTATGTTTTAGTTTAGCCTCACTACTGATTTCCTTCATTTTTTTTATTTTCTAATGAAAAATTATATGACTATTTTATGAACAGAAAATCAGCCAGGCTTTGTAGTCTAGGAAAAAATGAGTACATATTCTACTTAGAGAGTACATCACAATTTCCAATTTAAAAAACTCAAACTTTATGGACTCACAGATATTTAGTGCTTTAAGAAATCTTAGCGATTATCTACTGTATTGTTTCACAAATTGTGTGCTTTGAAAAACTTTACTGTCTGAAATTGTTATATTGCCATTGTAGCAAACACAATCGCTAAGCAGGTAACATAAGTGAGTGAGTCTGGATAGATACTATAGAATTAGGAGTACTGGGAACACTGGTGGACATGGAGGTTTATTCTCCTTATTCTCTTTTTGAAAGAAGTGGCTAATATGCAGCTAAATAGGATCCTTGTCATGCTTGATTGGGATCCAATATTACCAATCAAACTTTTCCAAGAGAAAATGAATATTTTAAATTTATATTAAATTTTCTAATTTTCAAATATTAGCAAATATGTTACTTAAAAAACACATATCTTAGGCAAATCTATACAATAGTCTATTAATCGGTTCTATTTATTAAATATCTGACCCCCAAATGGTTCTATGATTTAATATACTTTGGAAATTTTGGCATAAAGAATCTAAAAGTGAGTTCTTTAAGACTTCAGAGTCCATAATATTTAGAATTAGAATTGTGAATCCTAAAAGATGATATGATGTGCAGAATAATTCAGGAGGTTAACATTTGTGTACTCATTGTAGAACCATCAAGCATAGTTCAACATATATTGGCTACTATAGTAAAATCATTGCTATATTTCAGTTTTGTAAAGATGGATTTAAAAAGACTATCTGAGGAACTTACAAGGCAAATGGGCAGGACATATGTCTAATGGGAGACTCAATATAATATAATAAAGATTTTTAAAAAGGTTATGTACTCACCTAAGAAAGCAATATTATTTCTCCCTCCAAGCTGGATTACCTCCTTGTGGGTATTAATCCAAAAGTAACATGGCCTAGTGTCGTTGAGCATTTAACTCATAAAGAATTCTCCACATTCTGGTTTCAAGCTCACCAGGTATTATTCTCATGATGTTCCTTTGTCAACAGACATAGACAACCATATTAACCAGTTTACTTAGCCCTTACAATTCTCATTGTAATAAGTGGAAATAACTATTTTAAAGGTAAGTCTGGTGTGACTTCATTAGCATATGTTGGCATACTCAATTCTGAGCAGATCTGTAGTAATGACAAGATCAAATTTATGGGGAAATGCTGGGAACCAAAGCCTAAATGATGATGAATTGATCAAATTAAATTCTACTTTATGGGCAACTACCTACCTAGCTAGATAGCCAGATATACCTAGGTTTTTATGGGCTCCTTATGTTAGCTACTTTTGACATAAAAATTATAAATAGACATTTAAGATATTTTCAACACATAACAGTTATTTATTGGATCAGCATATGTGGTACTTTAAAAATTCTTGGAAGATTCCTGATAGTAACACAAGTTGGGGCTTCTAAATAATAAATTTAACATAATCAGGAAGGGAAAAAACAAAATTTAACAAAATTAACAAATTTTATTTTATTGACCACCCAAACAATTGATGTTACACAAGACTGAGGCATTCTCACACTAAAAAAAAAGAAAAATATTATATTAAAAATGTTATTCTAGTTTGGCTGTATAGAAATCAAAATAAATTTTATGTAATCAAAATTAACTATATAGATTTAATAAATGCCAAGCTTTTTCTTTATATCTTTTCTAGTAAAAATTTCAGAAGCATTACAAATGGTTTTAATATTATGGCAATATATTTTTTCATAAGGGTTTATATACTCTGATTTATAAGATTAATAAATAATTATTTTTCTATGGAAACTCAACCTTTCAGTATCATTCTTAATTAATTGCAAGGTAAATATTAAATATTACAGCCTAATCTTATATGTTTTGTGTGAATTTATGAGATGGTGAGGACTTCTAAGAGTTCGCTATTTCTATAAAATATATGACTTATATTTATTTATTTGCAAAGGAATTATTAAATGATTAATATCTGTCAGGGCAAGGATTAGGAGTTAAAAGCAAAAACAAAATCAACTGTAAGAATAGAAAAACAATACCAATAGTGCTTTCCCAAATTTTCTACAGTCTTTATTAGAATTAGGTGTCCAGAGGTCTTCTCAATGTTAACTATATTGAGCATCTTTCTTTTCTACTCTGCGAATGAGAAATCAGGCTTAGATTTAGTATGATTTAAGCAATATTATCCACTTTTTAACCACGTCCCATAGGACAAATTTACACTTACTGAATTGTTTTGTTCTGATTTAAAATGTAGCATATTCTTACTACCAACAATTTTGAGGACACTAAACAAAAAATGAATTAGGCTGGCATGTTACTTGCAAATAATAATAAAATGTTTTTAGTACCTGATTGTAATTGCCAGTTGTGTCCCATAATGTATATGATTAGTTATTTCATACAAAAACATATCTGGCATTTAATTTTCCTAAAACTTAAATTTGATTCTTGATAATGTATGATTTTTTACTTTTTTGTTTTCTTCGAGATTATATTTATATAGACAGGAAGAGGAACCTAAGGACTAATCAGATGCCATTTCAATGTAAACACATTTTCGGTTTCTATCTAGTTATGTTTGTTCCTATTTCTGACACCTTATTTTATGCTTTCTCTTCCTTATGCTTCTATTATTTTTCTGTCTCTTTTTCTCTTTTGTTTGCTTTCATTTTATATAGGAAAGTATAAATCCTACGGACAATCTGTGTAAATTAATGCCTTAATATGTCTTTGTGAATGTTTAGAATAAAAATATATCCAAACTATTTATACACAAAGGTGGTATTGTCTATTCAGTTCTCCAGTTGTATTTATAGTGAATCATGTTAAAGACTTCATTATCATCAAAATGATGTTGATATATTCTCTATGTAATTATATTTATGAGATAAAATTTATGGATTTATTATAATTAATTTAATTTTCATGGCCATTCCATTGTTTATGTAACTCTTGTACTGTTAATTTCATTAACTGTTTACACTAAACCATATGAATACCTATTATAATCAATTAGATAAGTGTAAAAATAAAATTACACACAGAGTACACTTACCTACAAACTTTTTAATAGAAAAGCAATGTTATCATTCTTTTGTTTAAATATTTATAGAGAAATGTTTAATTTTAAATAGTACCCATTCTGAAATACTGCTGTTTCTTCCTTCTCTGCTCTACTTTCATTTATAAATTCACTGATGCCAATAAAATTATCAGAAAATATTAATTTTACTAATTATATAACAGCTTATTAAAGCATTTTTTATTTATTTATTTTTTTGGTGAATGCATATAGATCCTTTTCCCCAACACTATAGAAAAATCCTAAAATATAATTTTCTTTCAGTTTCTTTAAACAACTCTTTAAAATCAATTATGTAACAGAAGTTACGGGGTCAAAAAATAGTATATCTAGCTCAAAATTCTTGATATAAATTGTCTAATTGTTTTTCAGAAGGCAATAATATTTTAGAATTGCAGGATCAGCATATAAGCATATGTGTTTCACCATGCCTTCTCTAACAAGAGTACTTTCACAACAAAAACAATAAGCCCCTAAAAAGTTATCTTCTTCTTGTCTTAATTTTGGATTGTTCAATATTAGCAGGTTGAATATTTTGTATTTGCTAGAAATTTGTATTTCTGTTCAGATGATCATCTGTCTGTGCCCTTTGCCTCTTTTTTCACAGTAAGATCTTTTATTAGTTATTTTTTAGTTTAAAAAATGCAAATTAAGTATAAAGCCACTTTGTCATTTGGAGTAAATATATATGTTTTTATAAAATCAAAATCCAGCACACTATAGGAGATATTGTGCTTTCTGTGAATCACTTAAAATATGGATGGAGTCTAAAAATCCTTCTTTCTCCTCATCGTTTCTTGGAAGGCAGAAAATCCACCTGATATCATGATGATTTTTATGGATATTCCTAGTTTCAAAGATATTTAAATTTCCATCTTATTATTTTCTTTAGTAAGTATTTCAATAGGAAGTAAAAGAATCTGTTAACCACAATCTTATATGGAATTTGATTTACTTATTTTAAATATATGGAAAAGATTCGTGGAAGGAAAACTGAAGTACATTAGACATTAAGTATTATATCAAGTAATGGAAAACTAAAAGTAAATTTTAAAATGTAGTTTTATCATTCAGTTGTTTTGTGATGATTCAAATAGGAGATACATTTTTGAACCTGTTATATCTTAATTACTAAAAAGTACAATTAAAATTATGAACAAATCTATGATTGTGGATTATTTTAAATTAAAAGGCTATAATAGACTATATTTAACTGACATTATTTCTATACAGTCAAAATGTATGTAAACCACAGACCACATATATATCTACGTTGAAAATTTTTTAAATCATCAATTACACTAAATAAAGGGTTCAAAACTTTATAGTTTAACTTTTAATTCTCAACTAAGACAAATTGTAATTTTTTTCAAAAATATGTTTGTTGTGAATTTTGTGAAGGTTCTTCCTCTATTCATGTTAAGATATTCTGTTATCAGAACATTTATCTTTAATTCACATTTTATAAAACCTTGATGTGTTTCCAAATTTCTCCATATATCACAGACAACACTACTGAAAGCCTTTGGTACACAATGCCTCCATTCATTTAATAAATATTTATTGCATAGCTTTTATTGTGAATAATAATTTTTTTTTATTTATGAATTCAAATCATGGTGGATCTTCAATTACAAAATGTCCAATTTAGAAATTATGATATCATTGTATAGTATATGCACAGAATAACTTGAGTTATTTTGAAAATTAGCCTATAGCTTTATGTTTATGTTATTAGTAACTAGGATAAACTGAAAAATAGAAAAATAGAAAAATTATTACCTGGAATTCAAGAGACCTATTTCCAGACTTTCTACCCAAGTAACAATAATCTTGATTTCTCACTAAACATTCAGAAACAACAATATCCAATCAGTAGTTGCTTGATCTCTGAGAGGCTCATTTGTAATATAAAAGCTTCAGATTAAATAATCTCCAAATTACATAAATGTTTAATACTTTTCATCCGTATGAATCATTTGTAGTCAGAGCCAGTAGGAATCATTGTGAATATCTTTTTCCTTTTCTTTATACTTAGGTTGTGTATTTGATCAGATAAAAAGGTATATTTTCTCTTTTAAGAGATGGAACCACATTGAGGTCTCCTATCTCTGCAGGTATTTAAAGACACAAATATCACAGAGAATAGATAAAACATGGTTGTCTTCCTTCCCTCTCAAGCAGGAGAGAAGGAAAAGGAGAATAACAGAGATTTGTGGAGGGGGGAGAGTACAGGTTTTGTTACCATTTCCAATAGGTTTATTTTTTCACTGATTCAGAAAAATTGTCTAGAAAACAGGCTTTCTCACTTGTAGTTACATATCGATGAACTTTTCCAATAATGTAAACATAATGTTATAGACTAAATTTTGAAATGATTACTCAAAATTTCTTCCTTTTATATTAGGCTGAAGTGATAAAGACAGTGAGTAAGTTGTAAATGTTTACAGTCTGCTCAGACAAGCCACTTGAGTACTTTAACTGAGTTGATGCTTTCAAGAATTAAGAAATTGAAAAAGATAGGAAATTGAGATGGAAAAAGTAAAGGGATTTGGACAATTGTCCCAGAAATAATATGTGCCAGAACTGCCTTCCAACCTGAGCCCTCCTAACTTAAGGATCTATTGCAGTGTTAAAACTGCACTAAATTGTATTCAATAATAGGTATATATTGTAATAGTATTCATTTTTATCATTATTTTCAAGATCACGATGATTATTAGATATGCCAGTAATGCCTGAAGCTGCACCTGGATCTCCAAGTTGCTGTTATCTCTAATTTCTGGACTCCTTTTCTCACTTATCTCCATGCATTCTAGGGTTTGCATTGATTGAAGATTTTTCTTGTCCTTTAAATTATTCCTTGAATTTCTATTTATTTTTATTTTTAATATAGTGAATGCATTGCATGCCCATCCAGTGACTTATCAAAAGCTTTGCTCAGTTGTACCTTCAAAATCAGTGATCTAGAAACTACTTAAATAGCTATAAAATGTATTTTCTTGCTTTATATTGAAAAAATAATTTTTATGTGTTTTCAATCTTGTTAGTTGTTTTTTCTATTTAACTGAATTTCTATAACACCAATCAACAATTTGGTTTTTGTTTTAGATACATCACATTCTCTATCATTAAAATTTAGCTTTATTTGATAATTTCTAATACCATTTTCTGGCTCACAAATATGTTAGCCTTTATACTTTAGTTAATTAAATGACAGGTAAAATAATCTCTACCATGGACTCAGACTATCCAGATTTGAATTTCATTCTAGTATATATTAGGAAGTCAAAATTACCTGTTTACCATGTCTATGCTCTAGTTTCCTCATCTATAAATTGATGATAACAATGAAATCACCTTTATAGTGCCATAAAAATAAATCTGATAACATAAAAAAGTGTTTTTTGTGGTTTGGAGACATAATGCTTAATAAATATTGGCTCATTTACTATTGGTAATAAATAATTATCAAGATAAAAACATTTCAGAATTTAATTAGGGATTTATTGGTACTGTCAGATGTTAGGGCAATTTCATAAAGTGTGATGTAGTCCTTGGAAAATAAAGAAATATATATGTACATACCATTATTCTAGAGAGATATCTTTATAAATGAATTTTTACTATCAGCAGTTTCAGTGAAGTTTTTCTTGATTCTGATTTGCTCTGAAAGTTTCGTGTGTTTTTTTAAAGTTCCTGTGAGCAACTTTGCAACTGAAATTGAAAACTCAACTGACCTTATGTCATTTCAGATTTAGTTTCAGAGAGAGGATAAGATAATCAAGATCAGTAAGACGTTGACTACTGATATGTGTGACAGTAAATAAATGTGAAAATGTGATAAAAAGAAAAGAAAGCTGTATTAAAATTTATGATTAGGCTATGCAGCAAAATTTGAGGCTATCCTGGTGGGCAATGATTTCATTAGTTATGTAGTTAACTTGGAGGTATTTTTAAAGATGAAAATTTCACCTTCTAGAATGACTTAAGCATTGTTGCAAAAAGAACTCTGGCTCAAGGCAAGAGATTACCTTTAACCTCACTATTTTTTTGTACAGAATACCAGCGGTCTCAAACAGTACATGGGAAAAACCACTGATGGGAGCTACATCTAATATATTCTGCTCTGCATTATAGTTATTTTTCTATATGCATTATTTCCCCAATTACCTATCAAGATAATTTAAATATATTAATTGCTATGTTATAAATAGCTTTATAGGCAGGAGTGAATTGTGTAAATAGGAGTGAAATAATAAATAAATCCTATTTTTGGAGGAAAAGAAAAACGATACTAAGATACGTGTCTCAAGATTTTGTTTTCTTCTTTCTTTGAATGAATTAATTATTTTTATCATGTTTTCCTCTGTTTTCCTATTTGTTTAGGAAACAAATGGTTGCCCAAACCATTTTTAGTGGTTACCTTAGAAATTATATAGAAGAATCGACATCCTGAGGGTTCTCATGTATGCACGTTAAATAAATTTTTATCTTTTCCCTCCTATCAATCAATCTTTCAGTAATTTTTCAGCAAACCTTTATGAGGCCAGTAAACTTTTGTTCCCTAGAGGTTAGCACTGTGAGCAGGATGACCAAAACTACTCTGTTCTTCGGGGAAGCTGCAGTGAAGAGAAACCAGGAACCTGACAAAGCCAGCAGAAAGAGTAAGAATTTCTTACCAGCCAGGCTCCTGGCCCCTCTCTCAGTGCAATCCAGTTGAGCAGATAGTAAAAATCACCATTTCTGTTTAGAATAATCGGAGAAAAAGGATTTGAATGACAAATCGTGGTACAGGGATTCTGGTGTACTTTTGGTATTTTGTGATATGAATTAATATTATATGATACTTTTCCTCCCAGAAATAGTTTTTCTTTGTTGTTCTGTCATAGAGGGGTACTGGATAAAATTTGGTCTTGCTTTGTTTTATATTCTTGAGAACTTATCTTGTGACCACATGGGAGCCCTCCCTCTTGGCCTCCACCATCTAAGGGATGTAATTTTTGAGTTATTTTCAGTGGCCTGCATAAAAATGGCTGGAAGTGGAAATTTTGTTATTGTTGTTTTTGTACTGAATGTGGTAGACTCTTGGGAGTGTTAGTCATAAAGTCTCATGCATAACGGACTTTTGTCATCTCAATCTTTGTATCTTATCCTATTTCTGGGAGAATGAGAGAATCTTTAGGATTGCTTCTTCTCTGAAGAGGCTATTAGGTAAAGTCACTTTGGAATAAGTACATCATTGAAAATTAATGGCCAAGAGATTGATCTTTTAAATTAGAAAGACTGCTAAATTTTTTAAAGTGAAATTTAGTTATCTGTTATTCTAAACAATTGCCTTATTTGTATTAATAGAGGAATTAGATTAAAGGAAAGGACACATAATATCCTTAAAAATTCTCTTGACAAAATTAAGGAACAAAATCTGACCTAAAAAATGAAAATTCTTTGTTTGCTTCCCCTGCAACAATAGCTGCCCCTGGAGGTACAGAAACAAAAGTCAGTTCACCTTGTGGCCTAATATTTAAAATTCTGTGTTTTCACCTCAACAGCCTGTGTTCAATGCCCAGTCAGGGAATGAATCTATCTTGGTTTGATATTTAATGAAACTTTTGACTTTTTGAGGTGCTCATTTATTATTGATTCTTTTCCTTTCCTTGAACAGCTTTTGATTTCCCATCTTCCCCTATTTGTAGGGGGCACAAGAGGCTTTTGTGCTTTTGTGTATAGATGATCAGCTAAGAAGCTGAGACCCTAGAGAATATGACCAGACAGAAATGTGTACTGCATGCTACTTGTTATTAACAAAACCTTCCTTTCTTTGAGCTGTTATTAGGACAGTTCTAGTTCTTGTAAAAAACTGATTTCCACCTCTTTGGAGACACCTCATGCATCCTTCCTTAAATTACGCATCCTTCCTTAAATTACAACCTTAGTAAGTAAGGTTTATTAGTTTTCCCGGAAAGGGACCATTAGCTTAAAAAGTTCAAAAGCCAGCAATATCAACTGTTTTTCCCCACCAAAGTCTGCTCCCATGTACTCCTCCTCCTCCCTACTCCTTCCTCTTGGCCATCTTTTGTACCGCATGAGAAAAACAAGGGGGGAACCTCTAATGACTCAGATGCTTTAAGGAACTCAGAAAAAGGTGCCACTCACCCCTTTTTGGGGTTTTCTGTTTGCTTTGTGTAGTTCAAAGAGTCATGGATAGATTCCTCTCAGGTAGAAAACTCTGATCTCTTTTGTATCATTTTACCTCTTTGACTTTTGAAGATACCAGAAATTACTTTGTATTGTAAAAAATATTTGGCCTTGATGTGCATAATGACTAGGCCAGAATAACAATGTTAGAGACAGCTAATATACAGGGATTTCTCCATTAGAGATAGCTAGAAGCTTCTTAGCTTAGTTAGAGAAGCTTCCGCATTTGTTTTGCTTTGCTTTGGGACCCAAATAAGTCTTCCCAGTCTCCATTTTCCAGCAAAACTTATTCAGAAGCTAGAGAGTAAAGAAAACCAACTGATGTATATTATAGCCTCTTTGAGCACAGAGCATTGTCACAAAGGTAGATTGGAGATTTGGAGGGACACATGGAGATTATATCACACAGTCCATTAGCTAAACTGCCTTATTTTTTTAGTGAGTCAATATTAGAGTGAAATGAGAAGGCTCCAAAACCTTAATTTGGTATGATTGGTGGTCAAATACACACTCTTGGTGCACATTTTTCAGTAGGAGTAGACTTCTATGAAATTCCAGTTTCAAACAGTGTATCTGCCTCTCTCATTTGGACAGTTTCTGCATGTAAGTTATTAGAAAAGTGCATTACTCCATTAGATGAGTTGGCCTACATGTGCATGTCACAAATGAAAGAAAATGCTATGTAAGCAAACATTTACTCTATGGTAAAGAATTCTACTTCACTTACTAGAATGGGGGGAAAAGGGAATTCTGGCAAGCAATATAGCCTAGTAGAAAGAGGAAAAAGAGGAAAAGCTAGGAACCCAAAGTTCTGGTTTAAAGTCAGAGCTCCATGATTAATTCATCTTAATACATGCAAACTCATTTCATCTTATTGAGCATCAATTTCTCTCATGTGCAAAAGGTGAATTTACAGTCTTTGTTACCTACTTAATAAAGATTGTTTCTGTAGAGAAATATTAAAATAGTAACTAAAGACTTAAACCAAAAATAATCTAAAATAAGCTCAGATGATTGATACATAAGGTAACAGTCTCTAATAAAATGGACAATTCAACTGTAAAATAATATTTTACAGGAATTCAGTCTCATTACTAGTAATATTTAAAGTTGTCTTGAATAAAACAAACTTACTTCTCCTGAAGGATAAATTTCTATAATGGAAGAGGAACTGTCAGAGAGCTTATATGCTATTTTATATTTCTTATATCTGTGGCTTTAAAATCTGTTTCCCACCTAGGTTTTCATTTTTTCTCAACAGGAGCCACATAAAAGAGAACAAACTTTAAAAATCGTAGCATGTGCTCCTGATGAAGTTATGAAGTTATTTTAGTTCCCTGCAATTATAATTTATCTCATAAAACCATTCAGTGTTAGAATTGCTTTTATTTTTATATTAAACTTCAGAAAATCTATTTGTCTGAGAATAATATCAAAAGTGTAATTCAGAAGAGCATAATACATTTTTGTGATATTTTTATTAGGCAATTTCTTTTGACAAAGATTCTTCACTTGGCCAACTTTATTCAGGCTAATGAATCTTTCGTTAGGCCAATCTCTGCACATTCTTGAAAAATCTAGTTTTAGCAAAAAAACCTGCTAAATCAGTTCAACAATAACCCTCTGCCTTCGATATCTGATCATCATCAATACCTGATCAGGTTCCTCATCCTCCATCAACTTGTATGTGACATCTGATCACTCTGACCTGTTTTCAGTGAGAATTCTGTTAGGTTGTTTTAGCCAGATCCCACCTTAACTCTGATGTTTCCTTAGTAATTTTCTATCCACTGACACCCATACCACGTTTTCTGGCTATAAATTCCCACTTGGCCTTGATGTGTTTGGAGTTGAGCCCAATCTTTCGCCCCCCTACAACACCCCATTGCAGTGGTCGTTATATCTATCAAAATGCCCTGAATAAAGTCTGCCTTACTGTACTTTAACAAGTATCATTGAATAATTTTTAATACCTTCACAAATTAGTTTATTGTAATGTTAATTGCAAAAGCAAAATATGAAAAACATCCTGAAAGTCCATAAATAGGGGAATGGTTGACTATATCATAGCTCATAAACTGTGTGCAATAAAGAAAATAGATTTATATGTATTGACATGCAAAGTTATCCATGATGAAGAAGTGAAGAAAAGTAGCAAGTTAATATATGTCATGCAACTCAGTTTTTTATCAAGAATTAAAAAAGAAAGAAAGAAAACTAAATTCAGTGAATGTCATTTTATTAAACATTGAAAAATGAATGGAAAATCATATTTTATAGCATTGTTTAATTTATACAGTTGAGGAAATTAATAGAGGAGGTAAGAATATTTTTCTTTATTCCTACATGCATTGTTTGAAATTGTTGCAAATAGCATATATTACAGTATAATTTTTTTAACATATAAAAATTACTATATAAATTAAAAGCAATATAATTCTAATTCAAGAAAAGCACCTAATCATTTGAAAATATCTGACTAGTGTATTTGTTAAATTACAAATAGAAAGAGGACAATATTGGTTGGAGCAACAGAATACTAAGAACATTTTAATTACAAGTTGAACATTGCTAATTTGAAAATCCAAAATCCAAAATGCTTCTAAATCTAAAAAATTTTGATCATGAACATCATGGCACAAGCGGAAAATTCTACACCTGACCTCATGTACACAAATTTTGCTTCATGCAAAAAATTATTACAAATGTTGCATAAAATTACCTTCAGGCTATGTGTACGAGGTGTGTATAAAATGTAAATGAATTTTGTGTTTAAACTTGAGTCTTATCCCTAAGATATCTTATTATGTATATGTGACTATTCCAAAATCCAAAACAATGTGAAATCTGAAATACTTCTGGTCCCAAGCATTTCAGATAAGGGATATTCAACATTTACTAGGGAAACAAAACAAAACAAAATAAAAGAGAGGCAATGATGAGTTTTGGATTTACATGAAAAATTATATGTACATTTTATGCATTTACATGCATTACATATTTAAATTAAGAAGACCCTCTAATATTTAGACTCAAATACAGAATAAGTCATATCCATGAATAGTTGTTAATTTCCCTTTATCACTGTGACCAAGAAAGCAATAATAAAATAAAAATACTAATACTTTATTTTATTTTTTTCTTTATTGGAAAGCTTCAGAATCCACATAAAATATAGCATTGCTACAACTAGAAATATCTAGAGGCATTCAGGTTAAGTAATGAAATAATCTTTGCCTTATAGTATACAAGGAGTTTCTAAGTTTCCTAGAAAATACTACATCATTTTAATAAAACATATTTAATATCATAAGAATAATTACTGTTACATTAAATAGTTTTTACAGAATAGTAATTCAAAGCAGGGCTCCAGAATAACTGTAAGCAGATCATCACTGTCATTGAGACATTTTACAAGAATAGGACAAAGACCATGTGATGTTTTATAGCTCCATACTTTGTTCTGGAAGAGCACTGTCCGGATACCTGAAAATTTTGTATAATCAGCCTCCAAAATTAAGGATGTGTGACACAAACTGAGCAAAGGCATGTGTTAGAGGAAAATTCACTTTGTAGTAAATTAATATTCTGAAAAAGATGTTTTAGCAAGAAAAATATCCTGAGGACCTCTATCACATAGCAAAAGGATGTTTCTTTAATTGTCTTCAGCTAATGATATATCTCAAAATATCAAGAGTGTAAATAAAACATAGTGAAAGTGTATGGAGCAGGTCTTTTAGATCTCAAAACATTTTTTTCCATAGCTTATAATGGGAATTCTCAACTGAATTGTCAAGGGTGGGAAATGACACAAACCAATGAGAAAGTTTAGACACAAGGTTACAAACTCCACATTTACCCATTTTTCTTTTATGCAGCACTTTGGAATATGTTAGATGTTAGAACATTCTTTCACCAATCATTTCTGAATTCTCATTTGACCCATACATGTTTTTATTCACTCTAGGAACATTAATCATCCTATTCATCTTTTGGATGCCCAGTAATGGGATTGCTGGATCAAATGGTAGTTCTACTTTTAGCTCTTTGAGGTATCTCCATATTGCTTTCCACAGAGGTTATATGAGTTTGCAGTCCCACCAGCAGTGTATGGGTGTTCCTATCTCTCTGCACCC
>CAUYRT010064810.1:0-46481 GCA_963574885.1 Lepilemur ruficaudatus
TTAATTTCTTTCTTTCTATTTTATAGTAGAGACGGGGTCTCACTCTTGCTCAGGCTGGTTTTGAACTCCTGACCTTGAGCGATCCGCCCGCCTCGGCCTCCCAGAGTGCTAGGATTACAGGCGTGAGCCACCGTGCCCGGCTAAATACCTGAATATTTTTAATGCATTTTACCCTTTAAACACTAAATATTATTCACATGGAACATGTTAAATTATTGCAGCAATTATCAGTCCTAATACAACATTTGTCATTAAAGAGCTCAGAATCTTTCCAAATGGAATGACATGACAAAAATAAGCTTATAATAGCATAAAAAGATAACTCTGAACTTTTTAAACAGAAAAGGGGTTAAAAATAAATTTTGTTGCATAGCTAATTATAATTATGCAAATATGACTGCTATACAAAGGTATAAAATTTTTCATTAATGAGTTAAGATTTGGGTTAGTAGATTGAGAGCATGCACTCTGAAGTCTGATAAAGGGTAGTATATAAGGGACCAGAAATAGGGCTGGGGTGGATGACTTGAAGCAAATTATTAAGCCTCTTAAATTATATAAAGAGCTTATCACTAGGCACAGCTAATAAGATACTTGCAAAGGAATACTAGTTTCTTCTTTTAGAATTACCTTTCAACCTTTTCATCATTTTCTTTCATTTTTTTGAAATGTGAACAAATCATTAATTCAATCTAAAACAATATGATATGAGACCAGTCTGGACAACATGGCCAGACCCCATCTCTACAAAAAAGTTAAAAAATTAGCTAGGTGTGGTGGTACCCCTATAATTCCCAGCTACTCAGGTGGCTGAGGCAGGAGGATTGCTTGAGCCCAGGACTTGGAAGCTGCAGTGAGCTATGACTGCGCCACTGCACTCCAGCTTGGGCGATAGAGCAAGTCTCTAAAAAAATAAATAAATAAATAAAAATTAAAAATGTTATACGGTATTTAGTGAACACTTTCCCCCTGCTTTAAAACAACAAAGTATTTCTCTACTTTGATTCTTTTTGTTACTTAGGTTGTGAATGCCTTCAGGAGAAATGGTGATTTTAAGAACTTTAAATGGTTCTTAAAATGACTGTCCCTTACTATGTAACATGTAACATCATTCCTTCTCATATCACCACAAAAATCAATCTTCGGTAAGTATTTAAACAAAACAAAAACTCCTGGCATTTGATGTTCTTTGAAAGCATCTATGACAAATATCACTCTTTTCCTTAGTTGAATATCTACTGCAAATAGTGCTAATCTTTTATCTGCTATTATTCTTAAGTGTAGAAGAGATATTGAAAGGTTAAGGGAGTTGCCCGCATCCCATCTTAGGTCATTAGACCCAAAATTAAATCTTCGTGGCCCAGGGGAATTCTAACCTCTACCTGGTTTCATCTTTCATTGCTTTTATAAATGATCCTTAAAGTAGGCAAAGTACCAGTATCATCTTTAAAAATAGAGATTTTTTTAACTGCCTTGTCTTTGTCAGGCAGAGAATTTTTTTTTAAAGGAGTAACTTTACAATAGAGAAATCTGACAAATACCAAACCACTTCAGCCAGCTGATCAAAGTGAACCTTAGCAGTCATAAATCATGTTGAAAGTAAGTACCTTTTATATGATGTGATAAAGTAGCACTTAGCCTATGTAATCTTCCTCCCCAAAACCCGTAAACCCTGTTCAATCATGAGAAAAACATCAGAGTCCAATAGTGGGGTATTGTACAATATACCTGACCAGTACTGCTCAAAACTGTCAAGGTCATCGAAAACAAGGAAACTCTGAGAAGCTGCCCTAGCCATGAGTAGCCTATGGAAACATTACAAGTAAATGTGTGTGGTATCCCGGAACAAAAAAAGATACTAGGTAAAAAGTGAGGAAAGCCTGAAAACCAGTGAACTTTAGTTAATAATGCATTAATATTGTTTACTAATTGTAATAAATATATCATACTAATGTAAAATGTTAATAGATGAAACCGTGTGTTCGGGGGATAACATGGGAACGCTGTGCTATCTGTTCAATTTTCCTGCAAATTTAAGACTGTTCTAAAAAATCAAGTCTATTAAAAAATTAGCCAGGAGTGGTGGTGTGCACCTGTAGTCCCAACTCCTTGGGAGGCTGAGGCAGGAGGATGGCTTGAGCCCAGGAGTTTGAGGTTGCTGTGAGCTAGGCTGATGCCATGGCACTCTACTCTGGGGGACACAGCAAGACTCTGCCTCAAAAAAACCCAAGTCTATTAATTAAAAAATAATGTATGTATAATGTTGTAAATATTTTGGTAGATTTTTGTTTTACTGATAAAATAGCTTCTTATAAGCCCTTAACTATGGACCTATCCATTTTCTACCTTAGTTTCCAAAAATAATACAAATATCATTGGAAGAATAGAATACATACATCAGGTAAAATTTCATGTTTTATGAATTAGAAGTTTTTCAACCCTAAAAAATTTTTATTTCATTAGTTTTTCATCACAAAACATGGGACCCCATTTTAAGTAGATACTCACCCAAAAAGTCTCTGTAGACAAACTTAAAGGTGCATTGTATTTGTATTCAATCATAGCAACCAGCAGTAGAAACATCTACATAATCATAGGCATGCAGTATCTAAAAATCTTAACTGGGTCTTTGGAGAATAATGTATAATTTTGTAATGCTAGCAATGATTAAAATAATGTAATATTAATCTATGTTACTGACTGAGTTTCAGTGTAAAGCAGACCATGCTAGAATGACTGCTTGCTATGTCATGAAGATGTGGATGACAACAGAGGAGGTACAATGCTGAAAGCTGGCAGCTGCTGTAGCAACTTCTTGATAGGGCAGCTTCTTGCTCATGACATAGGCAGCTTGGTTCTAGAAACAGCAGCTACAAGAGCTGCTCTAGACTTGACAATTTTCCTAACCATGCAGAAGTAGGAGGTCTCTTAGAAGCCAGTTTTGCAGCCTGCTCCAACAGTTGTTCTTGGAAATCTAGCCTAGAACTATTTCTTCAGCCTTCCCAGAACAACAACTCTGTGAGGCTGGGTGTGGTAGCTCACATCTGTAATCCTAGCACTCTGGGAGGCTGAAGTGGGAGGACTGCTTGAGGTCAAGAGTTCGAGATCAGCCTTAGCAAGAACAAGAAAGACCCCTGTCTCTACTAAAAATAGAAAAGAAATTAGATGGACAACTAAAATTAGGAAAAATCAGCAGGGCGTGGTGGCGCACGCCTGTTATCCTAGCTGCTTGGGAGGCTGAGGCAGGAGGATCGCTTAGGCCCAGGAGTTTGAGGTTGCTGTGAGCTAGGCTGATGTCACGGCACTTTAGCCTGGGCAACAGAGCGAGACTGTCAAAAAAACCCAAAACCAATTCTGTGAGCTTTCTATATCCTATATTAAATCCCTTCCTGGCCACACTAGCCAGAATGGATCTTACTGTATGCAAAGAACCCATTAAAATGAGTGTGAGGACTGTGAGGCAAAAGTACAGTGGCCCAAAGGAGAGGGCTGTCACCATAGATACTCTGTGTCTCATATAACTTTACACAAGATTTTTTTTCCTACCGAATACGCATGTATCTAAAGTCTTAATGGCAGGACCTACAATACGTATTTTACTTTTTTTCAAGTGTAAGATGAAAAGACATTTCTATAGTTATTTACCTGGAGGTGTTGTGCAGACAGATCAGGAGTGGTAAAAAATAGCTGGTTGACACCTGCTGCATCTGGAGTTGTGAGGAAAACTTTTCCTGGAGTGGAATCTTGCCTGGCCAGAATGACTTTGCTTGGAGTAGAGGCATCATGATTTGTCAGAATGAACTGCTTGCCTTGTGTACTATGATCAAGCGTTGTAACAATCTGGATTTTTTGCCCAGTTTGCTGCTCTGTAACGATCTAACATAATCATGTCAAATTAATAATCTATTCAACTTAATCTTTTTTCTCTAATGAAACAATTTTCTCCTATCTTCCAAGCTTGGAAATCTCACCATTACATATACATATGTTCACTATAATACGCACACACCCTTTTTAAACTAGCAATTCTACTTCCATAAAATTCTGTCCTACCGAAATAAACAAGTGTGCAAATAATTAAAAGTATGAGAGTAGAATATTGTGACCTCACTACTTTGATTCTTTCCTTCCCCTTCCCTCCCACCATCCATTTAGACAAACACATATTTTGTTTGTCTAAATATGTTTGTGTATATTTGCATTCTATTTGCTCTTCTGCATCCTGGGACGTGGCAGTGAACCCAATAAAACTGTTGCCCTCATGATGCTTTTATTTTAATGGGGAAAGACAAATAATAAGTTTGCAAATAATAATATTGTCAGGTACTAAGTTCTATGAAGAAAATGGAGGCAAGGTAAGGTGAGACAATGACAGAATGAGAACAATGAAGGAAACTTTAAGGAGATGACTATTTTTGCACAGACCTGAGTGAAGAAACACACCCAAGTTTAGGACCACGTAGGGGAAGAGCAGCCCTGGTAGAGGAAATAAAACAGATTAAGGTGTCTCTCCTGCACGAAGGAGTGTGTTTGAGAAAACTGAGGCACAAGGCCCAGCAAGACAGCCACACGAGTGAAACAGAGTGGAAGATAGGCACTATGGTAGGAGATGGGATCTGAGCAACACCTGGGGCCAGATCTTATAGGACTTTTCGGCCCTAAAGTCTAGGTTTCCTACAGTGTGAAATGGAGAGCCACTGGAGGGTTTGGAGCAGAGGAGTGGCAAGATCTTATTTTTTAAAAAAAGGATCACTCTGGATTTAGTGTGAAGAACAGACTGCGAATGTTCAAGAGTAGAATTAAGGGAGATCAGAAAAGGATGCCATTGCAGATTCCATTAGTATCTGGTTATTATATATGGGCAGAGATACTGGCCAGGAACAGAGTAGTAGCCATGCTGGGGGTGAAAACTGATCAAATTTGGGACTTTTTTTGGAAGAGAGAGATGACAGGATGTGCTGAGGAACTGGAGTGGAATATGAGGAAAGAAGTGACAAAGATGATTACAAAACTTTGGCCTGAGCAACTGGGAGGACAGAACTGCCATTTGCTGAGACGGGGTAGCCTGGGGAAGAACAAGTTCATAAAGAAACTATCCCAGCATTGAGGGGCCTGAAAAGCTTTTGTTCATGTGGGTTGCATCTATTGATACGTAACATATTAGAAATTCAAAGAGAAAATTTTTAAATATTTGACTGATTTAAAAACAACCCACTAAATGTTAACATAATTTTTTAAAATGAAAACAGTTTATTTTCCAAACAAACAAAAATTTAGTGGAGAGAGCAGCAACACTTTACACTTTTGCAAACTGCTTTAATGTATTTTTTTTTTTTTTAATATACAGGGTCTCGCTATGTTGCCCAGGCTGGTTTTCAACTCCTGGCCTCCAGTGATCTTCCCACCTCAGCCTCCCAAGTAGCTGGGATTAAAGGTGCGAGCCACTGTACCCAGCCAATGTCTGGTATAACAGAAGCTGGAATATCATATCTGCCTCTTCATTCAATCTATTCGAATATGTTGTTTTGATTAAAATACATAAAGAAAATCCAGCCTCACATTTATTGGTTGAGAGGGGAAAGGGTATCAAACTGAGGAAATTGTTCTTTGATACTACACCAAAACTCGACAAGTGGTAGCTTTTTAAAGGTTAGTTGCAATGCTGTATCAGAAACTATACTAAGGCCTGGCCCAGTGGCTCAAGCCTGTAATCCTAGCACTCTGGGAGGTCGAGGCAGGTGGATCCCTCAAGGTCAGGAGATCAAAACCAGCCTGAGCAAGAGCAAGACCCTGTCTCTACCATGAACAGAAAGAAATTAATTGGCCAACTAAAAATATATAGAAAAAACAAGCGGGCATGATGGCACACGCCTGCAGTCCCAGCTACTTGGGAGGCTGAGGCAGAAGGATTGCTTGAGCCCACAGGTTTGAGATTGCTGTGAGCTAGGCTGACGCCACAGCTCTCTGCCTCGGGCAACAGAGCAAGACTCTGTCTCAAAAAAAAAAAAAAAAAAAAAAGAAACTATATTAAAATCTGTTGGTCTATCCTGCAATTTGAATGGATCCTTTTCTTATGCATAATTTTGTAATATGCACTGGTCATTTGTAAAACAGTGGTTCACTGAGTTATGTATACCTTTTAAATATTGACAGATTTCGTCATATATCATCACATGTCAGATAGCCTGTGGAAAATACTGTATACTTGTGAGAGAACAATAGTGAAAAGACAAATAATATTTTAGTATTATGAAAACAGTTTTGGCCTTCCTGACTCTCTGAAAGAGTCTCTGAACGATACTTTGAGAAACTCTAAATTATGGTACCTCTTACTAAGGAATAGGACATACCTATCTAAAAAATGAAGATGGCTGTATTGACATAAACTAACTCTTACTGGTCCACCAAAACTGTCCTCAGATTTTGTATCCTCCCAAATATATTTCCTGGTCAGGTCCCTACCCACTTGACAATGCTTCATTAACTGTTTTTTTTTCTGTGCTCCTGTTGCACCCTATACAATCATCTATCATAGCACTTACCACATTCTGTTGCAACTGTTGATTACTCAACTATCTTTCACTAGATTGAAAGAAAAGCTATCTTAGTGGATATCTTTTATATCTGTGTCTCCAGAACCTAGCATATACATTTATTATAAATAATAGAAGTTTGGTGAGTCAGTGAATGAACTGTAAACTAGACGTACCTCTCCCATTTGTTGCTCAATAATTTGATGCGCAATTTCTTCTATGGTTGCCATGATATAAATGCTAAATGTCCTGCCAAAAATAAAAACATGCTTTTTAATAATTATACTCATAAAAACATTTATTGAAGAATTTACAAGTAAAATTATATGATATTTAGGATTTGCTTTGAAACAATGCAGCTGGGGTGGGTAAGATTGGGAGGGATTAGACAAAATTTAATACGACTGGTCAAATACTGACAATTGTTGGACACAGTCAACTGGTCAAGTTTATATATGTGGGTTTATGAAACTATTCTGCTTTTGTATATTCTGAAAATGTCTGTTAAAACTATTCAACACTTAGTAATTTCCTTTTAAAATATACTGAAGCCTAAACAGCACTCTGATACAGAAAAGGAGTTGTAGTTTATTAATTTAAATAAGGGCAACCTTATCTGTGAACAAACTCATCACTGTAACCATTTAACACTTTTATCAATATTTTGTAAAACACTAAAAAAAAAAATTGCATCCATTAAAAGATTTCTCTAGAATTTTGTGATTTTTCTTCATTAGTAGTAATCTCTTACCTACATATTATGGTTAATTTGAATTTAATGCATAACTGTCTCCAAATGAATTTGAGAGCCTGTAGGATTAATGGACTGACTTTGACTTTTGCTTTTTCTCTACATCATGAAGTGAAGAATACAAAATTTTGTGATTTTATATATTGTTGATATCATATATTCACTAATACTCTATAAATAGCCAAATTAGGTAAATTTTCTTTTAGTGACTTAAAGATTTTAAACGCATCAATTAATTGTGCTAAAAGCAATACTCAATATTTAGCTTGATTATTTAATTATCTCTCACTAGACTGAAATGGGGTGGCCCTAACTCTCTGAAACCAACAAACTTTGCTCTCTGGGGGCCTGTGCCCTTTGAGTCTATGGTGACTGTGGCAGCCTAGCTGACCTCTGACCCACCTTTCGAGTCATTCTTATCTTTTCTGAAGGACAATGTTCATAGCTGGATGGTTCTACTGGCCTGGCCCATCCTGCAGAATCCCAGAAGTCCAACAGCCTTCTCTCATTTCATCTCATCTCTGTCTCCTTTATTCGAACCTTGGCAACATTTCTGCTGGTATAAACCCGCTGGCCTCCCATGCAATTCATGGAGGTCTAAGCCACAAGACGAGAGTTCTCAGATCTTTCCTGGATAGCCCCATTTTTATGCCTGGCTTCTAACGAGATGGCTGACTGTACCCATAAGTCACACATCTATTAATATAATCTCTTTAGAGATAACTGTCCAGTTATATCCTTGGTAGTCTCTCCAGAATAAGCCACCTCCTTTTTTGCAATATGAATGGGCTAAGAATTTTCCAAATCTGCGAGTTCTGGTTCCGTTTTCCTTAACAATTCCTTCTTCAACTTTTTTCTCTCCTCTCACATTTTACTATAAACAGCAAGAAGAAACCAGGCTGTGCCTTCAACAGTATGCTTAGAAATCCCCTTAACTAAATATTCTAGTTCATCCTTTACAAGTTCTACCTTCTATAAATCGCTGGAACATAATTCAACCAATTTTCCTGCCACCTTTCCTACAGTGTCCAATAACATATTATTTCCTGAGATATCACCAGAAGCACCTTTGATATCACATTTCTATCAATCTTCTGTTCATGATGATATATTTATATTTCTACCTTCTCTACAGATCTTCTTTGTTCTTTTTTTTTTTTTTTTTTGAGTCAGAGTCTCACAATTTTGCCCAGGCTAGAGTGCCATGGAGTCAGCCTAGCTCACAGCAACCTCCAACTCCTGGGCTCGAGCGATCCTTCTGCCTCAGCTTCCCTAGTAGCTGGGACTACAGGCATGCGCCACCATGCCCGGCTAATATTTTCTACATATTTTTAGCTGTCCAATTAATTTCTTTTTGTTCACAGTAGAGACGGCGTCTCACTCTTGCTCAGGCTGGTTTCGAACTCCTGACCTTGAGCGATCCTCCCGCCTTGGCCTCCCAGAATGCTAGGATTACAGGCATGAGCCACAGCGCGTGGCCTCTCTCTTTGTTCTGAACCCTTACCAGAATCACCGGTAATTGCCATATTTCCATTAATACTTCTTCAAGGCCATCTAGGCTTTTTAAAGCATACACCTGAAAACCCTTCCAGGAATGTACACATCAGCAAGTTGTAAATATTTAGGTATTTTACACTAGCAACCAATTTCCTGGTACCAAAATCTGTACTGGTTTGCTAGGGCTGCAATAACACGGTACCATAAATGAGGTGGCTTTAACAGAAATTTATTTTCTCACAATTCTGGAGGTTGGAAGTTTGAGATCAAGGTGTCAGCAGGGTTGGCTTTTTTTGAGGTCTCTTTCTTTGGTTGATAGACGGGGTCCTTCTTCCTGTGTCTTCACTCTGAGTGTCTGTGTCATTATCTCCTCTTCTTATGAGGACACCAGTGATTTTGGATTAGGATCCATTCTATTTTTTTCTTTTTATTTTTTCCCCCTTCCCCCAGGTCCATTCTAATCACCTCATTTTAACTCAGTTATCTCTTTAAACACCTTATCTCCAAATATAGTCAATTCTGAGGTGCTGGAGGTTAGCACTTCAACATACGAATTTGGAAGAAAGGTGCAGACTCAATTCAGTCCATAACACTCAGGCATAGACCTAGTAAGAAATGTGGAAGATCTATGTGAAGAAAGCTTTAAAATGCTACCTAAAGATAAGAAACGCTATACCTGGAAGGACATTTAAGAAAATGGCTACAATGACTACCTTCAAGGAAAGGAATTGGAAGTTTGGGAACAGGGATGGGAGGGAGACTTATTTTTCACCAAATAAGTGTTTGTTCCTTTTAAATTTTGCTTAAATACAACCATTAACACAAAAAATAATTACAAGTTGCAAAAAATACTTCAAGAAATCTTTTCCAGACATCCTAAAATCAACACCAGTGTATCAGTACATTACTCCAAGAAGCTACCTCAAAATGACAACTTAGGTAGATAAACTATTAATATTTGTATACATCATTTGATGACTTAAAAGCACATGATTAAGAAAGCCTGAATTCAAATATCAATACAATTATATGAGCTACCAATTATTCTAAGATCAGCTATTATTTTAGTCAAATAGACCAGAATATAATGAGTGATGTAAATGTATGTACATATACATGTATAGGTTCATGTTTAACATGCTTTGTCATTAGCAATGTTATGGGTAACACAATGCCAATGGACTTGAATGCTAATATTCTTGGAATGGTACTCTTGAGCTGAGGTCCCCAATCCCTGGGCCCAGTCCTTAGCCTATTAGGAACCAGGCTGCAGAGCTCTGCTGCTGCCTGCCCCCACCCCAAAACTGTCTTCATCGAAACTTAGGAAGAGAGGGCACACAGCAGGAGGTGAGCAGCAAGCAAGCAAGCAGACAAAGCTTCATCTGTATTTACAGCTGTTCCCCATCGCTAGCATCACTGCTTAAACCCCCCTCCCCCCGCTCCACCTGTGGAAAACTTGTTGTCCATGAAACTGGTTCCTGGGGGACTATTGCTTGAGTACTGAATTCACAGCTATTCCGATTTTCTTCCGTTCAGAAAAAAAGAGCCAGATACTGCATGTGGGTTCCTTTTTTTTTTTTTTTTTTTTTTTGAGACAGAATCTCACTTTGTTGCCCGGGCTAGAGTGCTGTGGCATCAGCCTAGCTCACAGCAACCTCAAACTCCTGGGCTCAAGCAATCCTCCTGCCTCAGCCTCTCAAGTAGCTGGGACTACAGGCAAGTGCCACCATGCCCGGCTTATTTTTTCTATATATTTTTAGTTGGCCAATGAATTTCTCTCTATTTTTAGTAGAGGCGGGTCTCCCTCTTGCTCAGGCTGGTTTCGAACTCCTGAACTTGAGCGAACCTCCAGGTTCGGCCTCCCAAAGTGCTAGGATTACAGGCGTGAGCCACCGCGCCTGGGTACAGTGGGTTCTTAACCTTTTTTAGGAGTTACAGACTCCTTAAAGAATCTGACTAAAACTATACACCTTTATCACAAAAATATATGCATATATGTATTTGGTGGATTCCGTATTTGTGATCCAGCACATCAATTTCCTAATTCTTTCTGTACATATCCTCTGCACTACTACAGTACTCTAGAGCTCTCATACTGCATTATATAACCCAAACTGTTCAGCAACAGAAGACTCAGGGAAAGTTTTTAGAATATTTGCTTTATGTAATGTGCATCTCAATTTGTGTTGAGCAAAACAGTAATGAGAGCACTCTGCAGAACAGATTTGGACTAGAAAGGCAAATTTAAAAAAACCTTTCCCCAATAAAAAACATCTTCCATTCTGACCCCAAACTATCATATCCTATTTGTAAAGCCTGTTGAGTGTCTGTGAACCAACTAGTTATCTTAATATTCAAGTCTAGAAGGCACAGATAGAGTGACATAAAGTCAAATTTATAATTCTATTTTCATCATTACCTATTTCCCTTCGTAAACTATCCATAAATATACACTTGTATGGAAATAGTTTATGAAATAATTCAAATACATCCTACAATCTTGTTGATTTTTAAAAATCCTGTTATTAAAAAAGAGGGAATTTATCTCAATTAATTAAAACTGCTATCTAAATTCAGTTTTACTAAAATTCAGATATTTACAGGAGATTATTACTCACTTGGACAAATTAAAAATTGGTAATGACAAAACCAGCGAGCATAAAATGGGTATTTGGCATGGACAGGTATTTATGAGAGTATATCAGTCACTTTGTGACAAAAGATCAAATGCTAGTTTAAACAACAACAACAACAAAAAACCAGAAGGGGGGAGGAAACATACACTGGTAGGACAGTGGTAGAGCTGACCTTGGGGAAAATTGGAGGTGGAGTTTCAGATGCTGTCAAGAATCTCCCTGTTTCTATTCTCAGCTTCTATGTGGCTGTTTTTTTTTTTTTCAATGTTGTAGTAAAGCATCAGAAAAGGAAAAGTAGTCTTTTCTAATTCCAATTTAAAAATCCTTGCAATGTCTTCTGATTGGCCCAGCTTAGATTATATGTTCATGTTTTGTATTAGTCACCATAGTTGGGCCAAGAAGAAGAAAGGGAAGGTTATGATTGCCAGCTTCCATTTCTGGAAGTCCTATTTCCCAAAAGATGGAGACTAGCATAGACATGGCTACAGATGGAATTATCATGAGCTAGGCAACCACTTCAATTTATTTCTACTCCTGATACACAGCCAAAAGTCCACTAAGCACCACTAAACTATTCAAAAAACTTAAATCACTATTGACTCCAAATTTCTGTTGTCAGTTGGGGAAATCTCCAAAAGAAAGGTGAAAAAGCTCTTATTCTTATAAAATACTACACCAAGAGGTCTACTTTTGGCCACATTCAGATGACATCCTTCTAATTTCTTCAGTAAATGACACATTTAGCTAAACAGGCTGTCTGAAATAATCTCCAAACTAGAATTTCCAGAGAATTCTCAAAATTAATTTTGCTTTGTTCCCCACAAATAAACATGCTATAAACATAACAAAACAAAAATGGTAAAAGGGCCAAGGAGTGAGGGGCAAGGCAGCCTTGCAAACCTCAACATTCAAAACTTGGCCGGGCGCGGTGGCTCACGCCTGTAATCCTAGCACTCTGGGAGGTCGAGGCGGGTGGATAGCTCAAGGTCAGGAGTTCGAAACCAGCCTGAGCAAGAGCGAGACCCCGTCTGTACTACAAACAGAAAGAAATGAATTGGCCAACTAAAAATATATAGAAAAAATAACCCGGGCATGGTGGCGCATGCCTGTAGTTCCAGCTACTCGGGAGGCTGAGGCAGAAAGATCGCTTGAGGTTGCTGTGAGCTAGGCTGACGCCACAGCGCGCTAGCCCCCTGGGCAACAGAGTGAGACTCTGTCTCCAAAAAAAAAAAAAAACAACATTCAAAACTTAAGGACCCTCCTGTTCTGATACACAGAATCTTCTTGATGGGGAGGGACTACTGACAGAGTTCGAAAACAATTAAGTTAGCTTTGGGTTGCAAGTTCAAATTTTATTCCCAGCGTGGAGGTTCAAGAGGAGAGATTCAGCAAGAAGGAAGAGATACACAAAATTTGGAATGCTGCCTCACTGTTGCCCAGGTTGGTGTGCAGTGGAGTCGTCATAGCTCACTGTTCGAGCCCAGCCTCGAACGCCTGGGCTCAAGCGATCCTCCTGCCTCAGCCTCAGATCCTCAAATACGAAGTCTTATTTACCACTTCTAGAGACACAAAAATCCTAAAGGCCTTAATTTGAAGTCTTTTTGCTTTTCTTTTTTTTCCAGTTACTTGTTTACAAGCTGACCTACTTATTGAAGGTTATGGGACAACTTGGCAACATTTGTATTTTATAAAATTATATTTGTAAGAGTTGGAGGAAGCGTTTCTAAACAGAAGAGCGATTGGAAGCTCGGACGTGCCCACGGCAGCGAGGACCCTAGACCGTTCCATTTCTTTTCCTCAACAGACAGACAGCGGCTACTCTCGCCCCCTCTGTCGTAAAAGAAAAGTGAAAGTGGAGGGCGTCATTCTGTCCGTGCCGTTTAAGCACGACAATCAGTGAACGGCCCTGGGAAAGGGGGTTCAAGCCTGGTCCGCAGTCCCGGAGCAGACGGCCGGGCTCCCCCGAGTCCCGCCCGCGCCCGCCGGGCCCCCCTCGGGGTCGGGCCGCAGCTCCCTGGGGCGGGGGAAGCGGCGGCGCCGAGACGGAAGCTTTTCCTGTGGGTGAAAGGTCAGAGGCGCCGCGGGAGAGGCGGCCGTGCGCGCCGAGCCGCTCGCGGGCAGTCCCGCATCCCGCCGCCCGGGCGGCTCTCGGTGCCTCAGGCGTCCGGCCCGCCGCTCCGGCCGCTCGCCGCGCTCCCAGCCCAAGCCGAGCAGCCCGCCGCGGCACCGGCCGACGGACCGGCCCAGCCGGCCGGAACCCGCAGGCTGAGCGGGAGCGCCAGGGCTGCGTCCGTTGGCAGTTGGGATGAAGGAGCACCCCCGCCCCCCGCCGCGGGCGCTCGTCTCCCCACCGGCGCCTCTTACCTGCGCCTCTCCGCCGCCTTACTCCTGCGCCGGGCGCCGACCCGACAGTCCCACCGAGGCGGCTGCTGGGTCGGGGGCGCTCCAGGAGGAGAGGTTGGAGACAGCTGAAGGGAGGGGGATCAAAGATAAAGGGGGAGGGACCTTTCTGGGTTTGTGTATTTTGGGGGGGTCAGAGTTCGTGACCCTTCCTTCGGCTCGGCAGTGCGCGATCCCGTCCGCGCCTGCGCATTGGCGAAGAGGAGAAGCGGCGAGAGGAGGTCGTGACGTTGCCTGGGTGGGGTGGAGTTACCCGAGAGCCGAGCCGCGGCTCTTAAAGTCGACTGCCCCCTATCGGCTTGGAGGGAAACGGCACGTCCCCCTTCAGGTACTTTTAGAAGCCACGTGTGTGTGGTATCATGTTTGCCAAAGGTGGTCATTAAAGGAAATTTTGAATCAGCGTTTCAGATTTGAGTAGTAAATAACGCAGTCGGTTTCAGGCAGTTCTGTTTCTAATTTCCGGAAAACTGGGCTCTGTTACAGGCTCTCTCTGGATAAATTCTAATCAGATAATTAAACTTCCTTTAGTAGTGAGTTGGTAGTGAGTTATCTCACTTGATTGTTCACAATACTCTTGTTCAGCTACTTTCCCACCTTCTGACTACTGCACTTGACTACTTTTTTTTTTTTGAGACAGTCTCACTCTGTTGCCCCGGCTAGAGTGCCGTGACGTCGGCCTAGCTCACAGCAACTTCAAAACTCCTGGGCTCAAGCGATCCTCCTGCCTCAGCCTCCCGAGCAGCTGGGACTACAGGCATGCGCCACCATGCCCAGCTAATTTTTTCTATATATTTCTAGTTGACCAATTAATTTCTTTCTATTTATAGTAGAGACGGGTCTCCCTCTTGCTCAGGCTGGTTTCCAACTCCTGAGCTCAAACAATCCTCCCGCCTTGGCCTCCCAGAGTGCTACAATTACAGGCATGAGCCACTGCAGCTGGGCATACTTGACTAGTTTTAAAAAATAAAATAGACTTCCTTTAAATATAACAAGTGAAGGCAGAATCATGTAAAGCACAGTTTTACTTGTCAACTATTGTGAGTAAAGAGATATAAGGCTTGTGTCACCTCACCCTGAAGAATGGATTCCACTTGTACTCACCATCAAATTGGTATTGACTGATTAACACTATGGTGCTCAAAGGGTGGGAGTGTTCACTAGGGATTTGGGGGGTGGAGGGTAAACTCAAGTCTGAGCAATGTGGTGGGCACTGTGGAGGGGTGGGACATGCTTGAAAAGTAGTTGGGGAGCAGATTTAGGGGTCTCAATAGGGGAAAGGAATTCCTCAAAAACTGATTTATATGATTAACTGTACACCTTGGTAAATTCACTGAAAATCATTTAATTGTACACTTAAAGTGGAGTAAAGGCATGATATGTAAAGTATACTTCAATAAAGAAAAAAAAACCCATCACCATCACTGGAGCATCAACCCTTCTCTTTTTCATTATTATTAATATTTGTATATTAATATTCATAGAGACAGTCACACTATGTAACCCAGGCTGGTCTTGAACTCCTGGCCTCAAATGATCCTCTCGACTTGGCCTCCCAAAATGCTGGGATTGCAGGCGTGAGCCACCATGGCCAGCCAACCTTGCTCTTAAGAAGGATGAGATTTGGTCCCAGGAGGCCCTCTTGTTGCTGGGAGCACTGGGATGGGTGTAGCCTGCAGGCTCATGGGTGGGGAGTGGGGGCACAATGAATTCTGCATAATAAAGGGGTGGGACTTATGAGGCTTCCCAGAGAAACTGCAGGAAATAGAGACTGGCACCACCAAAACTGAGCTCTGAATGGAGGAAGATCCTAGAGCTGGAATAGCTAATGGCTGTGTGAGAAAGGGGTTGTTTCAAGGGAGGAAGTCACAGCCTCCAGGGTCAGAGAAGATCTCACGAGGGAAGTGGCATTTGAGCAAAGGTTTGAAGGGATTCCAGTTATTACTGTTGCAGAGTAAGGCACCCTGAAACTTAGTGACTTTAAAAACAAATTATTTTAAGCTGGTGCAGTGGCACGTGCCTGTAGTCCTTGCTACTTGGGAGGCTGAGGCAGAAGGATTGCTTCAGCCCAGAGTTCAAGGCCGTGATGTTCTATGATCACTTCTGTGAACAGCCACTGCACTCCAGCCTGGGCATCTGTATTAGTCTGTTTTGTGCTGCTATAAAGGAATGTCTAAGGCTGGATGATTTATAAAGAAAAGAGGTTTATTTGGCTCTCAGTTCTACAGACCATATAAGAAGCATCACACCAGCATCTGCTTCTGATGAGGGCTTCAGGGAGCTTCCAGTCAAGGCAGAAGGCGAAGAGGGAGCAGGCATGTCACATGAGAGAGAAGAAGCAAGAGAGGGAGGAGGTGACGCTAGGCTCTTTTAAACAACCAGCTCTCATGTGAGCTAATAAAGCAAAAACTCACTCACTATCTCAGGGAGGGCACCAAGCCATTCGTGAGGGATCTGCCCCCACGACACAAACACCTCCCACCAGGCCCGGCATTCAACACTGGGGATCAAATTTCAACACAAGATTTGGAGGGGCCAAACATCCCCTTGTTATATCAGAAACATAACAAGACCCTGTCTCTAAAAAACAAAGAACATTATTTTTTTGTTGCTCACAGGTTGTGCATGTCAGGAATTCAGGAAGAACTTGGTTAGATGGTTTGGGCTCAGGATCAGTTGGTGGCTGAAGCTGGAACATTGTGGGTTGAGAGAGAGGGGCTGAGAGCAGCTGGAAAACGGCCTGGCCTCTGTCTCTCTCCATGTAGTCTTGGGGCTTCTCCATGTGATCTTACAGCACGAGCTAGTTTGAGCTTCCTCACAACATGGCAGCCATGGGACAGTTGGACTGCTTAATGGTAGTTCTGGGCTCCAGAACAAGTCTACAACTCCGGTGCACAAGACATAAGTGCATTACTTTTTATTACCTAACCTTGAAATCATGAAGCATCACTTTTTCCACATAAAAGGTCATAAGATTCAAAGTGAGGTGACACAAGACTGGAAGAATGGGCCCCCACATGTACTCGCCATCAAATTGGTACTGACTGATTAACACTATGGTGCTCAAATGGTGGTGGTGTTCACTAGGGATTCGGGGGTTGGGGGGTAGACCCACATCTGAGGGATATGGTGAGCATCGGGGAGGGGAGGGGCATGCTTGAAATATAGTTGGGGATTGGTATTAGGGGTCTCAATAGGGGGAAGGAAATCTTCTAAAACTGATTTGTGTGAATAGCTGTACAACTTGGTCAATTTACTAATAATCATTTAATTGTACACTTAAAATAGATTAATTGCATGACATGTAAATTATACTTCAATAAAGTTGTTTAAAAAAAATCTTCATTATGGACTTAGATGTCCTCTACCCCATCCCCACCCTCAGTTTGAGAGTTGTTGCCATCTAATTATGGGACTGAATCACTGATGAGCATAAGTCTGCCTCTCACTGAGCAGAACTATCTGTGTAACACATCACAGGAACCAATGGACTTTTAAAATAAGTGTCATTGTTCTAAATTAGCCCCTTCTAGCAGCTCCTTTCTTATTCCTTCTTATGGGTGGGTATGACCATGTACGCTGGAATTCAGTTTGCACATAATTCTGCCCTTCCTCTAATCCAGTCCTGATCCTCCGCCTTCTCCAGGCCCCTTCTGAACCTATGTGCTCTTCTCTGAGTCCTTTTGATAGTCTCAGCTCATTAAAAAAAAAAAAAAAAGCGCTATTCCTCCTACTCCCCAAATTCCTTTCTTTTGTTACCTTAACTCAAAATCTTTTGTAATACCATAGTTTTTGAAACTTATTCCACAACAGCCCTTTCCTTGGGATCTTTTACTCTCACAGTAAAAGATCACCTGGAAGGGGCAGGGCGAGTTCTATGTGCTTGATCCTTTGCTTCCATTTCCAAATTCGTTCCAGCAATAGCTCCATGTAGTAGATTCACGCCACATCAGGCTTTCCTCTTCCTGGGCTGTTCCCATAATTGCTGGGGAACCTCAGCACAGTGGCCCCGTCACGTGTGCCTACTTCTTGTATGAGCTACAGGATTAAGCACAGACGGCATCCCTAGAATAGCAGTTCAGGAAATTCTATTTCTGGAACCCTTGCTGCTCTACTCAGCAGATCCATGCAGAGAGAAGCCCACTATTATCTTAGCATTTCTCAGCCTTTTGACCTTTTAGAGTGTCTACTTTGCTATTCACCACTCCCTCCTCCCTTACTCAGAGCTGTCAGTGATTATTGGCGAGAGTCTCAAAAACTGTGGCAAAATCCACTGAACTTTCCAGAGGCTCTGAGCTGTCTGCTTACTGTTTGGTGGACATTTCATTCCCCACCATCGCTGCTTGCTGGTGGCCCTTCCTGTTTCAAATGCTTCCCACTCTTCTCCTCAGCAATCATCCACCTCTGCCCTCTCTGAGCTGGGATGCTTTCTCTAATCTTACTAGGAAGTTTGCAGTTTTATGGGAGCATCCTCAGCTTGCTCTTATGCGGATTTCCTCTGCTTGCAAAATTCCTGGAGAATTTGCTTCTATTTTTCTACTTTAATCTTTGGCCCCTTATTATCTAATTTCTAGTCCCATCATGGTATTTAAGATATTTTGGAAAAGATACGTTATGTTTGCCTTAGTTGTGAGAAATTCATCTTCCATTACTTCTGGTGGGATTTGAGGCAATTAACCAATACTTCCTGAAAACTTCTCTTCACTTGGCTTGCTGAAAAATGCTATTGTTTCCTCTTTTTCCTGCTGCAAAAATATGGAGATTTCCTATTGTAAAGTCCTTAGGTTTCTCCCCCCTCCCTCCCCTCCTTTTTGTAGGCAGACTACCAGCTCCAGTCACTTCTGCAGGCTCTAAGTTTTCATCTCTATTTGCCTGCTGAAAACCTCCAGTGGCTTCTTAGATTCAACATATCTGAAACCAGACTCCTCTGCAAAATGTCATCAAGTGGTCCCACTTTCTTGGAGTGGCATTACTATTCTTGTTCTCTCCCAGGTTCAAAACCTTGTCATCGGCCTCAACACTAGAGGTCTCACCTGGGTCCTTTCAACTGCTCAGTTTCTAGAAAAAATGGAGCTAGGACTTAAACCCAGAAGTTGCCTGGTTTAAATTCCATGCACCTTTTGTTAGATCATGAGGTGAAGTTAGAGGTTAGAACATAAGCTAATATGTAGTGGGGGGCTCAACATGTGTTAATATCCATGGGGCTTACCCACTTAATAGGTAGTCTGTGTCTTAGGAGAACTTACGTTCTAGTTAGAAATGGGGAGCAAAGGGACGATGTTTGAGAGAGAAATCACAGTTGAAATACAGTAAATGCTGGCTCAGACAGCAGGTAGTGCAAAAGTATTTTGTACTTCCAAAATTTTTGAACAATCCGCAATTTGTTAGTCCATAAAAGGACTCTTTACATCATTAAAAGAAAAAAAAAAGCTGTCCATCTGGAGACTGGCATATCCAACCCAATTAGATGCCTTTTTAAATGCTGTGGGGCACAGGACATGCAGCGATCAACTCCACCTGGGTAAGGGGAAGAAGGCCCCCACGCTAGAAAGATGGTAGTTGAGCTGGTACTTGAAGGTTAAGTAGGAGTTTGCAGTGTGGAAAAGACAAGTTGTTCTTGGAAAAAAAACTGATTTCTGCATCAGAGGCATCAGGCTGTGAAAGATCTTGACACATTCAGGAAATGGTGAGCAATCCTGGTGGCAGAAACAAGGGTGGCTGTGAAGGATTGGAGGGGACAGGGATGGGCGATGGCTGTCATTGAGGGCATCTTCCCGTGCACATGAGCAGTCCCAGTTCTATCTCAGAATCATTGCAGGCCTCAAAGGTTTTTAATAGCAGGAAGGAACATGCTCATCTTTGCTTTGGATGATGATTTTCTGTATGGTGGACAGCGAGCTACCAGGATGTGGTGCCCGAATCAGAGATTATTTTAAACTAGGTCTGAGAGCCCAGAGGGATTGAAACAAGTAAGAAACAAAGTCTAGAGACATATCTGAGATGAAAATGATTGCTTTTGGTGACTTCTGAATTTAGGAGGTACAGGGTTTTTAAAGATCAAGGTTTCTTAGTTTGGGAGACTGAATGGGCAATGCTTTATTGAGAATTGATTTTTAATAATTTGCACTTCTAAAATTTTTGAACTATCTGTAATTTGTTAGTCCATAAAAGGACTCTTTACATCATTAAACAAAAAAAAAAAAAGAAAGCTATCCATCTGGAGACTGGCATATCCAACCCAATTAATTAAATGCCTTTTTAAATAAAATAGCATCTAAAACTTGAGATTTTTATAAACGTATATCACTGAAAAGAGCCTCATGCAGAGGGAAATGTTTAGCTGACTTTGAAGCAGATCAAAAACCATTTGTTTAAATTCCAAACCATTCACTGCTTATGAACGTTTATTTTAGGATGCTTAAAATTTATCGATTACTTGCTTGGAAGATGTAAGTCTCTACAGAAGTGTTTCCTTCTAATCCATCCATGTTGCTCATGCTGCATTTGCAAAGGAAGTGCTGGGAGGGGTAGTGCTGAGTCAGGAAACCGGCTCCAGTAAGTGGTAGGGGAGGCAGGTTTTAGTCTCTGAAGAAGAGACTGTGAACTTGCTTCAGAGGACCGATTTTTTTTTTGTTTGTTTGCTATTTTCAAATGCTGAATTAGAGCAGGCTGAGATGGCAAGGTGGAAGTCCTGGATGGCCCTCGGATGGTTAGAGAAAGAATCCACTTCTGTAGTGGGAAAGCCACATGCAAAGTAGGAAAGGTCTGGCAGGACCTGTCTCCAGAAAAGATAAAGCAAAATGTTTCCACCAAGAAGATGGAATTTGAACATCTGCAGGTTAGTAGGAATCACTGAGGAAGTGAGATACGTTAGATTAATACACACAGTTTGTTAATTGCCTGAAGAAGAATATACAGGAAGACAAGAAGAAAAACGTAAGATCTAGAAACAAACAAAAAAGATTTACTCTGCTAACTGAGCATGTTTTGGAAGCTTTACAAAGAGTGGCAGAACAATGGAATTATTTGGTTTTGAGTTCATTTAATTGTATTTGTTGAAATCTAGGAAACGAATGTCAAGAAAACTTTTTTTTTGGTGATAAAAGGTATTTTTTTTTTTTTTTTGGTAATAAAAGGCATTTAACTATTGATAATATAAAATGATGGATCTACCTAACAGCTTACATTATTTAATGACAAATTGTTTTCTCTCCAATGTTATGCTAATAGCTAATACTTTGTATGACCATCTTCTGAAGCCATAGGAATGTTTATAACTTTAACATTTAGCTTTAGCATTTACCAGTTTATCTGACATAAAGTAGTTGTTCACCATTAATGATTCCCAAGAACTGAAGTGTGCGTGGTAGTAAGAAATCTATGGGAGTATGTGGCTTCTTAAAATGGTGCTTTCTTAGTCCTTGTTATTTTAGTTTGATGCTTTCCTTGAAATGGCAGTCACTTGAGAGAAATAATAGCTTTTGTTACGGTTGTGAACACCTTTACTGAATGATTTATTTTTACTTTTTTCAGAAGTATTAGAAAAATCACCTTCATGTCTGGGTTATCTAAAGGTGTAACTAGTGAATGATTATAACATTAATTTTTTTTTTATATATATAGAAAGAAGGAAGGAAGGGGAAAAAGGCAGAATGAAGGAAGGAAAGAAGCAATATTAACTATTAAAAACTAGTTGGTACTATTTATTGAACACTTTCTGGATATTGAGGCACCATGATTTGTAAAAACTATCTCATATTTTCATTTTACAGAAGGAAAATTGAAGTTCAGGGAGATTAATTAACTTGTTCAAGATTAAGAGTAGGGACTAGGATTTAAAATTAATTTTTTTAACTCCAAAAATATCCCCTAATTGTCACAAGAGCCTACCTCTCTGATTTGTTTATTTCAGCTGGATAATGCTAGAAGATGTGTAAAATGTTTAACTTTAATCCAGCTAGAATGCCATGTTAAATTCAGCTTGCATTTTTTTTTTTTTCACTTTTCAAGGCCTTAGAATATAAGCTCTATGTATTACAGGAAAGCTCATGTGCTTAGTTGGAGGTAGGAAAGCCTTGCTTTCTTTTTCTGAATTTGCTATGACCTTGGGTAAGTCCACTGACCTCCCTGGGTGATGTTCAGAGCATTATTGATGTTATATAATTTATTCTCATCAATGCCACTAGGTTGGTTAGACATGTTTCCTCCCTAATGTAGGATTAGGAAAGAGACATTTAGACTTGAGTGATTTTTTTTTTTCTTCAAAGGTCAACCAACAATTCAGATGTCAGATGGAATGGAAATGAACTACTAAATATAGATCAAATACTTTTTGAAACTCACATAACTGTATCTCCTTCCCCCATGCTGGAATCTAATGCACTTACTGAGCAGCAATGCCCAGGTCCTACTCAGCCTCTCTTGACAGTGCATTACTGACCAAGTGTACCTGCCCTGTATTCTGTGCCTAAGTGATTGATGATTAACTTTCTTCTAAACCTCTAATATAGCCGCTGTTTTGTCCAGTTCTCATAAAGTCTCTAGTTGATGAAATGACAGGCTGAACATTGCTAATGTAAGTATTTCAGTTCAGATGTAACTTAAGAGGAGAGCTAATTAATACCATGTTTGGATGTTTATTATTTGTTATTCATTCTTTAGTATCTTGAATCTTACTCTTCTACATAATATTTATACATACTCTTTTATCCGGAGCCAACAAAAAAGATTTGAGACATGCCATTATAAAAACTGTTTCCCCTCCAGCCTGACTGCTTTGTTTTGTTTCCTGTAGTTCTGGGATTTTTGTTATTTGCGTTGTAGTTGATGATAGAATATTCTTGTGATACCATAAAGTCAGAGACTTAGAAGAAATTTTAAGAAGTTGGACTGTTTGTCCAACTATGGCAAAGTAATAAAGACTGTCTTTTGATGTGGTTTTGTAAATGTACCCCATGAAACTTCTCTTTGTCTCTGTCTTCCATCTGATACACTAGGGTCTAAAGCGAGTTGCTATAACCTCATTATAGATAAAAGTATTGTGTTAATATCTTCCAGATGACCTCTAGTAATTTGGGAGATATTCTCTGTTTTTTTTCCAAGCTCAACACTTTTTTTCCCTGTTCTTATTTCTAACTCTTTTGGTTTCTCTATTGAACTGTAATAGCCACACTGCTAACAAATCTGAACTGTCACATCTTTCTTTTTTGGTTACGGAGTTCAAAATGGTATTCCTCACCCAGCTAAGAGCCAGGTACTACTTCCTTCTGACTGTGAAAAGCCGAAGGCCAATGAAATAAGCTAATAGGATCTTCAAGTTGAAACAGTCTTGCAGCGACGTCAGAAGACCACCCTCAGAGTTATTACCGGCTCAGAACAGAGCGTGGGGAGATCCCATCCCATTGTGGATAGCTCCAACTGCCATTTATTGCTTTTCATCTTATTATAAATGATATTAATAAATACATACTATGAGACTATATGTAGTATAATATACTTTTTAAATTTATAAAAGCCTAAGTCATGGCAGTATGAATGTTTTTGTGTTCTCTTGAACTCACATAAATTCTTCAAGGCCTCTTGAGGCATAAGAATTATTTGCTTTTTAATTTCAAAATATTAAGGGGGCACAGATGTTTTTGTTACATGGATACTTTTTATAATGCTTAAGTTGGGACTTTTGGTGTGCCTATTGCCCAAATAGTGTTCATTGTACCTGATAAGTAGGTTTTTACCCCTCCCCCTCCTTCCCCACCATCCCCCCTTCTTGATTTCTAATGATCTTCACATCTCTTTGTGCCCTCATGTGCCCGTCGATTAGCTCCCAATTATTAGAGGTCGATTAGCTCCCAATTATTAGCTCCCAAATACATGAAGTATTTGTTTTTCCATTCCTGCGATACTTCTCTTAGGATAACTTAGGATAATGGTCTCCAATTCCATCCAAGTTGCCACAAAAGACATCATTTCGTTCCTTTTTATGGCTGAGTAGTACTCTGTGTTATATGTGTGTATATATATATGTATTTTCTTTATTCACGCATGAATTGATGGCACTTAGGTTGATTCCACATCTTTGCGATTGTGAACTGTACTGCGATAAACATTCGAGTGTAGATGTCCTTTTGATGAAATTAGTTCTTTACCTTTAGGTAGATACTCATTAGTGGGATTACTGGGTTGAATGGTATATGTCTATATTTCTTTGAGGAATCTTCATACTGTTTTCCATAGAGGTTGTATTAATTTGCAGTCCCACCAACATTGTATAAGCATTCCTTTCTCTCTGCATCCATGCCAGCATCTATTGTTTTTCTTCTTTTTTTTTTTTTTTTTTTTTTACTTTTTAATAATGGCCATTCTGACAGGGGTAAGGTGATAACTCATTGTGGTTTTACTTTGCATTTTCCTGATGATTAGGGATATTGAACATTTCTTAAGTTTGTTGGCTGTTTGTCTTTCTTTTGAAAAACTTCTGTTCTTGTCTTTTGCCCACTTATTAATGGGCTTAATTTGTTTTTTCCTTTCTGTTGGCTTGAGTTCTTTGTAGATTCTGGATATGAGCCCTTCGTTGCTGTGGCCCCAACTTTCTGGGCTGCGGACTGGTACTGGTCCATGGCCTGCTAGGGACCAGACGGGGCTGCAGAGCTTGACCGCTGCTCCCCCCCAACCCCCGCCAACCCATCCATGGAAAATTTATCTTTCATGAAACTTAGGAACTGGGGCAGGCTGCACAGCAGGAAGTGAGCAGTGGACGAGTGAAGCTTCATCTGTATTTACAGCCGCTCTAGTCCCTGGTGCCAAAAAGGTTGGGGACAGCTGCTCATCAGATGTATAGTTGCTAACATTTTCTCCCAATCGGTAGATTGTCTGTTTACTCTGTTATTTCCTTTGCTGTGCAGAAGCTGTTTAATTTAATCAAGCATTCATGTATGTATGTGCACACGCACATTGTCTTTTAGTCCTCAGTTTGCCCCCCACCCTTTAAGATAGAATTTTTTTGTCATTCATAAAACAAGATTATTAACAAAAACAAAGAAAACTCTGGGCTCAGATCGCTTCAATGGTGAATTCTACCAAACATTTACAGAAGAAATAAAACTAGTTGTATACAACAGATGCTCCTTCAGAAAACAGAGGAAGAAAGAATGCTGCCCAAATCATTTTACGAGGCCAGAATTTCCCTGGTACCAGAACTAGGTATAATCATTAGAAAACTATAGTTAGTATCCCTGATGAAATAAATAAAACATTTCTTAAACCATTGCAGATTTAATCCAATAATGTATATACAGGAATATAGGGCTGATTTAACATTTGAAAATAAAATGATATATCAAAACCAAATTGGGTTTATGCCAGGAAGGTAAGGTAGGCTTAACATGAAAAATTACATGTATTTAATTTTAAATGTTAACAGAATATAGGAGAGAAAATATATGATGATTCTCAGAGATAATCCAAAAAGCATTTGATAAAAGATAGCACCCAGTCATGACAGAAACTCTTAGGAAACTAGAATAGATGGAAACTTGCTTAGTCTGATAAAAGGGCAATTACAAAAACATTAGGTGGTGAAATGTGGAAGGTTTATCCTTATAAGTTTGGGAATGAGAAAACAATGCTGCTGTCACCACTCTGTCTTCTATATGACAATTATTTCCATCCAGCCTAGAAGATCAACAAATAAAAAATTGGGGAAGACTAAAACTGCTATTATTCCTGATGACTTGATTGTAAACATAAAAATTTCAAATATATTTATAGATTATTAGAAATAAGTTTTACATGGTTACTGAATACAAAATCAGTATATAAAAATCAATTCACTATCAGCAAACACAAACTTTTATAAATACTTTAAAAATAATACATTTAAAGCAGCATTAAAAAAATCAAATATGTAAGAAGACACTGAATAAAAATGTGTGTGGCCTCTATGCAGAAACCTATCAAACCTCAATGAGAAAAACTAAAAATGACTTCAGTGTAATGACTCTGTATATTTATGGATTTGAAGTCTCAGTTATTTCACATCTCTCCAAACTGACAGATTTGATACAATTCTAATCAACACCCAGGTGTGTGTGTGTACATGTACATGTGTGTGCTTTAGTGTGATATGACAAATTGGCTCTAAAATTTATATTGGAAGGGCCCAGAATAAGGAAGATAATCTGTAAAAACAAAGTGGAAAAACTTAGTATTCCAAATATCAAGACTTATATTGCAACAATAATTAAGCATTCTAATATTTGTGCAAGTATATTCTAATACGTAAACAGTAGGATTGAGAGAACCACATGACAGACTTTCAGCTATATAAACAGTTGATTAATGACATAGGTGGTACTAAAAAGCAGTGTCATGGAGCCTTTTAAATACATGGGAAGGAGTCAACTGGATAGTTTTTCATATCATATGAAAAAGATATGACTGTGTCTCACAAACATGAAACTCCTTTCTAGGATGATTAGAGGTCTAAACATGAAAGACAGCTATCACTCTTTGCTGATACAATCTTATATCTAGAAAACCCCAAAGATTCTGCTAAGAGACTACTAGAATTGATAAACAAATTCAGCAAAGTCTCAGGTTACAAAATCAATGTACAGAAGTCAGTAGCTTTCCTATATACCAATAATAGTCAAACTGAGAACCAAATCAAAGGCTCAATACCCTTCACAATAGCAACAAAGAAAATAAAATACCTAGGAATATATTTAACTAAGGAGGTAAAAGACCTCTACAGGGAGAACCATGAAACACTGAGGAAGGAAATAGCAGAGGACATAAACAGGTGGAAAACCTTACCATGCAGCATCAACATTGTTAAAATGTCTATACTACCCAAAGTGATCTACAGATTCAATAAATCCCTATTAAAATAATGTTATTTATTGCAGATCTAGAGAAAATAATTCTACACTTTGTATGGAACCAGAGAAGACCCCGTATAGCCAATGCAATCTTAAGCAAAAAGAACAAATTGAGAGACATCCATTTGCCAGACTTCAAGCTGTACTACAAGGCTATAGTAACTAAAACATCATGGGAATAGCACAAGAAGAGAGACATAGACCAATGGAATGGAACTGAGAACCCAGCCCCAGAGCAATTACTAAGCATTGTACTTACTAAGCATGCTATATGTCATAGTTTACACATGAGGAACTGAGATGCAGAAGTTTTTCAGTTAACTTCTTTCAGCTCACATAGTGGTAGTGCTGAGGTACAACCCCAAGTCTGTCTGGTTCAGAGGCTGAGCTTCTGTGTGCCCTTTGCAAAAGCATGCTGTTACAGACATGTCCATGGATTCTACTATACTGGAAAATGTCAGGAAGGCAATGGCTGTAAAGATTTAAAATAGGTTTTTGGGGAGATTTTCAGGGGCTGTGTGGAGTAGGTAAGTTCCTAAATGTAGCTAACGTAGATATCACCACCATTCACTGGAGGGTGAGGGATGGTGGAGTGGGAGTTGCATTTCATTGCTTTTCTTGAGCCACAGCTGTATCCATGTCACCTGTTAAGAACGGAACTAAATCAACTTAATCATGCATAACCCTTGAGTAGGTGAGGCTTAGCTACTCCCTGATAACCTTGTAATTTACTGCTTTTTTAAAATTTATTTTTAAATTTTTCATTATGGTAAAATACACATAAATTTTCCATCTTAACCATTTTAGGTGTATAGTTCAGTATTGTTAAGTATATTTGCATTGTTGTGCAATCAATCTCCAGAAACTTTCGTTTTGTAAAATGGATACTCTGTACCAGTTAAATTGCAACAACTCCCTATTACCTTTCCCTGGAAATCACCATTCTACTTTCTAACTCTATAAATTTGACTATTCTAGGTACCTCATATAAGTGGAATCCTATAGTATTGTTTTTTTGTAATTGGCTTGTTTCACATAATGTGTCAAGGTTCCTCCACGTTGTAGCAGTGTCAGAATTTCCTTTTTTTATTTTTCAAGGCTAAATAATATCCTGTTACATATGTCATATTTTTTTTTTACCCTTTCATTCATGGATGGATACTTGGGTTACTTCCATCTTTTGGCTGTTGTGAACAATGGTGCTGTGAACATCAGTATACAAATATCTTTTCAAGACCATGTTTTCAATTCTGTTGGTTATATACCCAGAAGTGCAATTGCTGGATCATATGGCAATTCTATTATTAATTTTTTGAGAACTGTCACATATTTTCCATAGCAGCTGTACTATTATGTTACTATTACCACTAGTAGTGCACAATGGTGTCAATTTCTTTACATTCTTGCTAGTACATATTTTCTGTTTTTTATTTTATAGTCATCATCCTGATGGATTTGAGGTGATATCTCATAGTTTGATTTGCATTTCCATATTCATTGGTGATATTGAGAATCTTTTCATGTGCTTGTTGGCCATTTGTGTATATTCTTTGGAATAAGTCTATTCAAGTCCTTTGCCCATTTTAAAATTAGATTATTTTTGTTGACTTGTAGGAGTCCTTTATATATTCTGGATAGTAAACCCTTAACAAATATGATAAGCAAGTATTTCCTCACATTCTATAAGTTGCCTTTTCACTTTGTGGATTGTGTCCTTTGCATCAAAGTTTTAAATTTTGATGTAGTCCAGTTTATTGATTTTTACTTTTCTTGCTTGTGCCTTGTCATATTCAAGAACTTATTGCCAAAACCAGTGTCATGAAGCTTTTTTCCCTATGCTTTCTTCTGAAAGTTTCATAGTTGTAGGTCTTATGTTTAAGTCTTTGATCCATTTTGATTTTTTGTATATGGTGTCAGGGTTTACTGGGTTTTGATGAAAACAAATCTCAAGTGAAATTCTGCCCAGAACATAGACATTTATTAAACACACAACATTAGCATGTGCAAGAGTCCATACAAGCCCTCCTGAGAGGCCAGAATGTGTCCAGCTTGCTACTTGGGTGGGTGCTTGAACACATCTTGCATGAAAGTTTCATATGATACAGAAACGAAGAAGGCAGGATTCTGTGCCTAGTTGTTTGCAACAGGCAAAGAGACATCCTCCTAAACTAGTAGTTGGATGTACACTGATGAGGTGTGATGCTTACACTTCATCCTTTGACTGAGTCTTAACCTTTTCAAACACGGGTATGTTCTCTGATGTTGTAGCCAGTCTACTTACATTGAATTCCTTCAGATTCTCCAATGAGAGAGCTCATGCCCAGCATTTATTATGTTAATCAAATAAGCCACTAATTTCACCAATGAAAAGCTCTTTCTGATATTCAGTATGCTAAATAGCGAAGCCTCTGGTATTGATCAAGATAGGAATAGCTGAAAGACAGATGAATAGCTGAAATGTTTAACTGAGTCTGAAATGAGGCCCTTTGTAATACAATCCTACCTCACCCTGGGAATCTGAATTCTCAATTAGGGCAATGACTGTCCATAAATGTAAAGCTTAAACTAACTGATGTATACATGATATTCTGTTGATGTTGAAGACTATTTTATGGATTTCTTAATTTATTCAGTAAATTACAGGAATAGCGAAATCTGTCTATTGGTTTATCTCACTTTCTAGTCTCAACTTGGTGATGACAGTGGGTTTTTTGTTTTTCTTCTCTACCATACTGTTCTTCTCTTTGCTTTGTGTTGCTCAAAGGTATTAGGGAAATGTATCTGAGTAAGGAAAATGCCACAAATAGAGGGCATGCATATGTTGAACACATGCATCCTAAAATGGTTGAACTTGTCATTCTGAAATCCTAATGAGCAGATTTCCAAGGTGTTTATAGGCCTCGAAGTGGCCTCGTTTGTGAGAATTATATGTTGTCCCCTGGCTGTAGGTATAGTTACAAGCCACCTTCTCGGTCTGTCCGGATTCTATTGTTTGCATCTGGCAAGGCCTCTCTTGGCCAGAAGATCCTTGTCTAGTTCTCTTATTCTTGGTTCATTTATTTTTCATGGTTTCTCTCCCAAACAGTTTCCAGCCTGGACCCCAGATAAGTCGGTTTCCTGGGACTTTCGTTGTTGAAAGTACGGAAGCTGCTATTGTCCTTTGGTGCCCAAGTACAGCCTGTCCTTTGACATTTTCACAGGTGTATAAACAATTTTTAAAGGGACATCATATTCAAATGAATTTAAGATGCTAGTTCAGGGTGTTCTCTGATTGAATCGTCTGACCTTATAATTCCCTGCAGACCTACGTAGCATTTCTCCCTCCAAAGAGACTTAGATTTTACTATAGAAAAAAAGTGGAGACAAGTAGGGTTATAAAAAAAAAAAAGACTCTGTGAAAGAAATGTGTATCTTAAGAATCTACATTGAATTATATAAAATGCTGTTTTAATGTCATATATGTGATTTACATAGAAATGATTTTGCAATAAGTCAGTCAAGTCTTATTTTTTCATAATTGAATTTTCAGCATTTAAAATTTTTTTGTTTTTAAATACAGCAAGATCAACTCTACACTTGGGCTGCAGTTAGTCAACCCACACACTCGCTGGATTACTCCGAAGGGCAGTTTCCCAGGCGGGTTCCGTCTGCATGGCCACCATCTAAACCTCCTGAAGAAGAACACAGACCTATGGAAACAGGTAGGACAGCAGGACAGAGGATGTTCTGAAAGTGTGTGACATAATGTATGTTTGCACTGCTTGCTGAGTAGTGAGGCTAGGTTTCTCTTCTAAGTATTTTTTAGAGTATCTTCAAATAACCCAATTAAAATCACAGCACTAAGAGGCTTGTTAAACTGAAGATTCTTGTGCCCCGTGTTCAAGGCTGCTGAGTTAGAATTTTAGGGACAGAACCCTGGCATTCTTCAATAAGAAGAATGCTGCTGTATCTACTGCAGTTGGACAGCCACTGCCTCCAGGCACCCAGCTGGAGCCACCACTGTGGGCTGAAGCTCCACGTGCTGTTTGGATTAAGGAGCCCCAAGGAGGAGACATTTCTGTCTATTGCCTTCAAAGGACTGACCTTACCACTTGCCTCTGAATCTCTTCACTTACTGTGTTTTTATGTGTGTGCTTTTCTTAATCCTTTCTGTATCTTCAGAGAATAACTTGGAGATACAAGATAGAATGAGATAAGTTTTATTAAATCTCAGTTTTAAGTGATCTTTTTTAATTTTAATTTTTGGTTCTTTTCTGTTTTTGTTTCTTTCATTGTCTTAAAGTATTCTGCGTTACTGGCTGGGAAGACAACATGAGATTAGCATCAGCTGTATTTGGAGGAGTTCAGATGATCTCCACTCCTAATTCTAGGAAAACACTGTATATTTTTCATACAGAATTGAGAGTCATATTTATGTAACAATGCTTTATGGGATTTGGGTGCTTTATCCTTTGTTTTTTCTTCATTTTGATGTGATAAATTCCCAGCTTCCTCTTGGAGGACTGACCAGGACTAAATATTGACTTTCCTGATGCATGAGAGAAGAGTAAATAAAAGGGCAGCATTGCTATTCATGGATCTCTCCCCACCAGATTTTCCTAAATGGTAGCACAAGTAGCAGGGTTAAGAATTTTGATGCTTTTTTCTCATTGGCGCATAGAGAGGAAGATAGTTATCAGAAACTTAATTTGGACTTATAGTGAGAGTGCATAACATGAGAGCATGGAGCTTGGGCTCTGCCACTTATGAGCTTTGTGATCTTAGACAAATTTCCCAGCTACTGTGCTCAGTTTCCCCATCAGTAACGTGATGCTGAGCCTAGCATGTACCGCTAGGGCTGTTTTGTGGATTACGTGAGTTTATGTAAAGCATTAGAATGCAGAATGCAGTCCCTGGCTCTCTGTATTTTCTACTGTTATTATAATTATTATTATCATTATTACATGTTATCTTCCTCATGAACTCCCTTCAAAACTTACAGTGATCCACAATGTAAAAATTTTACCTAGGCTACTGCCTGAAATCCAGCAAAGGTAGCCTAGCCTCCTATTTTTATTCCAGTCTCTGGAGGGATGTATTTATGCCTTTCTTCCTTCTACCAATGCACTAGATGGGGCCTACACTTGACCTTGAATCTCCCTCCTTTAATATCGAGTGCTTTTAAAACACTGCTGACCGTTCACTAGGTGGGCTGTACTCCCTGAAATGAACAGCAGATGAGAGGATCCAGGCAATGTTGTCCTATGTGGGACTCTGAGTTTATCATGACAATTAGAGCAATTGATCCAGGACTAAGGCAGAGTTCCTTAAAGATCTTTGGAGATGAGGGGCTTCTAACATCATAGCACCTGAAAATAAAGCACTTTGTTTTAAAAGGAAAAGCACACAACTAAAAATATTGATCCCATTATTATATGCACCGTTCTGTTTGTTTATGTTAAAAATTATTTACTGGTACGCAATACTTAGGTACAGATATAGTAGAATTAATTGATTACACGGAGACCCCTTTTAACAGTTCATATCCTGTGTTTTGCATTGTAGAATAGGGTGGTAATTTCATGTGTTTTGTTCCCTACTGTATCTTCTTCAACTTTTTTAAGTGAAACGTTTATATTATATTCTAAAATTTTAGGGTACTCTAAAAAATATCCTGAAGCACTTTGTTACTAGTTATATGTACTGGAGGAACACTGATTAAAAGTTAATTGAAAGTGGTAATCTGAATTTTAGTTTGGTAAACGATGATCGTTGGAACTGATACCGGGAAATTTGTCACCAATTTTTTTCTTTGTGGTTTGATGTAGCTTGCCAAATGCTAGAGCAAGCAACTTTTAATGTGTTAACTTGTCTTCTTTTAAAATATGCATTCTTGAAGAGGATGATGAAGGTAAGTAAAAAGTAATTTCATTTAATGACTTGTTTTTCTCCAGTTGACCTGCTATAAATCCCAAAGCCATGGAGCATTCTTTTGTCCAAAGTGATCTAATGGTGATTTCTAAATGTTTCCTGTTGTGACTCCATGACATTGCTTTGGAAAGACACTTCCACGGGTCAGTCTCATTCCAGGACAGCCTTGCCATACTCTCTTCTAGTCAGATGGTCAATTGGAAGAGTGAGAATGTCAATATTATAGGGAAAAACCTTGCCTAGAGCCTCATCTTTTATATGAATTGCAAGCTTTGATAATACAATTATTAATAGTAATAAGCTATTTGCAGTGCACTTAACTGGCTACACTGTATGATATAGTGACATCATGGTTAAAACCACTGTATGCAACATGTGGCCCCTTTCAATTTCACTTTAAAGTAAATGAGTTTGATGACTTTTTTCTTTTTGAAGAAAAAAGACTTGCAGATTCAACTTAGAAAATTGAAATTTTTGTTTTTTACTTTTTTTTTGTTTCCAGCTGTTGTTACTAATTCACATGTCCAGCTCATTCAGATTTGTGGTCCCTCCCTCTTCTGCCTTTCTCATGAGTCTCACTTTAACTTTTCCATGATCTCCTCTGTGAAAGAGGTTTTTCACCATCTTCATATATTGGTGAAAGAACTGAGCCTTCATCGTAGGCACTGGAAGGCCTACGGAGGCCAAGGTGAAGTCCTGGTGCCTCTGTCACCAGTGGGCTGTGGAAGGGCTGCAGACTCCTGGGACTCTTTTGTTCCTATCTCCCTGTGCAGTTGGCACTGTCTCAGCAAATGGGCCCAAGGTGTTAAAGTTGACCTTTTCAAGTCTATGAAATGCCTCCTGGAAGGATAAGCTTGGTTAGGAAAAAAAGTTAGGAAGTAATGTGCTTCAGCAGTTGGCGGCAGAAACTGATAAGACGAAAACCTTTGCCTTTATCTTGTTTTGTCTTTATCTTCTCTCTTCATTTCCTTTTCTCATACCATGCACTTACCTACCTATCCATAGTTGTTCTGTTTTCTGGAGTCCCATGACTTTTTATTCATATCTCTGCCATTTGAATTATTTATATATTGTACAATTTATCTGTTTATATGTACATGTCTTTCTTATAGACTTCCAGCATTTCAAGACCTTTGGGTCTTATTGGAAAAGGTCTAAATAAATAAAAAATATACTTAGCAGAGGAATGCAGGATTTGAGGGAGAGTTTTGTGTGTGTGCTAAAACAGTTCATGGACAATCATCGGGGCTTTAATACTAAGTTTCACAGGTCTTTCAATAGATTTACACAAAATAAAAGAGAAAATGAGCTTGAGTTTGCAAATTCATGGAGAACCAGAAGCAGGGTGTGTAGATGTGAATAGGTATTTGATCTTTGGTTGTTTCATGTATGGGGAATAAATTTCCTTATCTATCTTGGAAAACGTGAATGGCCGAGAGAGCAAACAGGACTGAATTTAGAAAGGCAACTGGAGCACAGAAACGCCTAGAAGAAAACATACAGAGGAAGATCTGGTAGAAACATGGCAGAAACCTTTTATGTAAGAAATCCTTTAAAAACTATGGTTATGTGCTGGCTGAATGGGTTATAACCCGCCTTTGTTCCAGAAAAGATTTGAGCAGCTTATAAATATCTATGGTGTGCAAAAAAATCACAAAGGCATGTAGATCAGACTGAAAGGATTTTAGGATGGAAGAAAATGAAGCTGGGATAAGCCAGAATACTGATATGTATCTCATAAGGATCTGCAAGTATTTAAAAACAATCGGAAATTTATCCTCAGGTTCAAAGCAGACAGGGGATTGTGAACAATTCTGGATCATCCTCAGTGTCCATGAGATTGAAAACAACAGTCATTCAGAGATGCACACCTTGTCTGGCCTCTAATATCCAAAAGAAATGTTTCTAATGGCTCCTAAGAAAGGAGATTCTGTGTGATCTAATTCCAAACGCAGTGTTTACAAATACTCATTTCTATGTGTTGTGCGAATGCTTTATTTAACACATGTTCGGTTGAGGTAGCAGAGAAATTCTATAAGGGGCCGAGGAGAGATGATAGTGTTTTCTCTCTCTGAGCTTCTCACTTAATCAAGAGATAAAATGTACTAGAATAGGTCCACTGTGTCTCCTACAGATAAATTCTCCATTTTCAGCATATATAGACATATATGTGTGTGTGAGAGTGTGCCTGTGTGTGTGTGTATATATTTTATAAAATTGGCCTGCATTTTCCCTTTAGCGAGCTAAAGCCTGGGTGTGGCTATATTTTGTTGGTGATCAGGGGCAGATCTGCTATACTATTAAATAATCAAATAAGAAGAACATAGGATTGGCCTGCATTTAGGAAGACTTAAGTGTTTAACCCCAACTTCATTTGTGGAAGAATATGGTATATCAGAATTAAAAACATCTACCATTTATGAGACAGCCAATCATAAGTCTTGCTATTTAAGTGAAGTTTAATGAATTCTCTTTCAACTAAATTTGCTAGATTTGAATCAAATTGATGTATACCATTAAAAAAGCTGTACTTTAGTAATTTTATATAAGTGAATTTTCACTTAAAATGTAAAACTATTTAGAGGCCACTTAATTTTTAGGAGGCATAATGTGTATATTTTTTAAAGGGGGTGATTTAATTTATTATCCATTCTTGGCAGAGAGGCATCTCCTCATTATCTTATTGTTTTATCTTTACAAATATATAGCTCATCCAAGCATGCTTTATTTTATGAGCGATACATTTGTGATACAGAGATTGCTTCTAAAACATATTTGGAATTGTAGGGAGCCCAGAATTTTAGAGTATGCTCAGAATTTTATTAGGTAACTTAAAAAATGCTATATTTGAAGTTTTATCAGGAATATTTTTTCTCCCTCTTTGCTTCACAATGATTCTTTTTTTTTTTTTTAATTCCAGCTTCTTAATTTTAAGGATGAGCGAAGGAGGTGACAGTTCTAAGTGTACCCTTGAGAGTGCTCTCACTGGGCTACTCTCTAACCATCCTAGTTGATGAATATTTAATGGAAACTGCTGGCCAGTCCTGGAACTGGAGCTGGGTTTAGGGCAGTTCTGGAAACTGCCCCCAAATCTGGGAGGAGGACAGTGTTGGTAATGAGTGTATTGGAGTCTGTGTTTAGGGAGCTCTGTGAATGTTGGAACTAACTGATCTGTCATTTCCACGGGCCCAGGGACTCTAGTCTTGAGCCATCACTCAGAGGCCAGTTGCCTTATTTGCTCCTGGCAGACTGACGTCTCGCCACGCCCTGCGTGAAGCTCTTTGCCATTTCTCATGCTTCCCTTAGCTTTCTCCTTCCTATATCATCTTTCTTCTATGTTCTTGCTTTATTTTATTCTCTATTACTTTTTTATCCTTAACCTATATTTTTCTTTCCTCTTAATGGTTCTCATGCATTTTCCCTTTATTTTGCATTAGAATTATTCTGTGCATCTCTTTCCTCTTAAAATCTTGGCCCTCGAGAGCCCCTGTGTTCCAGCTTAGGATTTTGAAGAGGGCATTTTGACATCTAAACTTCTCTTAGATGTTTTAACACATGAATTCAAGGAAATAAAAAGTGTAGTGATGAGGCTGGGAAAATGAATTCAGTTCAGGTAGGCTTTGAATTCGAAAGAGGGAAACTGCAAGTTTGGGTGTAGGTAGGTATCTGGAATATTTCACTCACACATCGTTCTAATAAACATTGTTTTCTAAGTCCGTTGTTCTGCCAAACTACACTTTGTTCTTATTTATTATCAGAGCCCAAAAGTTTGCTCTTTATGACAGGTCACCATGTCAAGGACTATAGAGAAAGCTGAGAAGCATTTTGTACATTTTTAATGTAAGGAATTCTTAGTGTACGACCAGGAGATCCTTTGGACTCTTACGGCACTATCTAAACAGAAAGAAGAGGAAGAGAAATTTTTCCTCCATTGGTACAAAGCCAGGGCTTGTCTTGAGTCTATTGTGTTTGGGAGGATTTGTAAGTGACCAAAAAGAAAAAAAAATCCCAGAAAACGAGTTTTGATTTGCTTTAATATTAACTCTTGACTAGCTTTTGCTGTTAAATATCTTTATTAAAATCTCACTAGCCCTGGTGTTCAGTTCAGAGTAGAGATTTGCCAGTGTAAGAAAGAAGAATCCCTTTTTGATCAGCTCGATCAAATGCAGCATTTGGGAAAATGGTTGTATTTTAAGGCCACTTTGTTTATATTCTCTTGCCACTTTGACATCTGTTGGTAAGTGACTGCATCATGCTCTTCTCAATGATTTTTGTTTTGAAAAATACACTCTTAGCTGAGGTTTAGGAAATAGCTAGAGGCAAGGCAGGATCTATATTGCCTCTTCTAAAATCGTTACTCCCTCCTTCCCTCTCCAGGATATCCCACCTTGCATGGTGGCACCCACTGTCATGGTCTGATCTTTGTGCTGTTCTCTCATTTATTCTTTCGTTCACTCCTGTAATCACTCAACAGATATGCTAAGCATCCACTACGTGCCAGGCACTAGCTAGATGTTGAGGCTACAAGAGGGGGAAAAATCAACAGAAATCCTTGCTCTCATGAAGCTCGTGTTCCATTGGAGTAGGAGAAACAAGTAGGCAAACAAGGGAATTATGGGCTGTGTGGTGTGATGGTCCATGTTAAGAAGGAAAGGAAGGGCCAGGGTGTAGGGAGTCCTGAGGAGTGGGTGGGGTTGCTCCTTTAGATGCCCAGAGAGACTGAAACAAAGCCACATGAGAAGAGGCCAGGAAGGTGGGCAGGCAGGTATCAGGAGGAAGGGTGATAATTCTGGGCAGAGGCAATAGCCACTGTGGCTCTGAGGCTCTGTGGAAGAGGCGTGACCAGCGTTTAGAGCACAGCAAGCCGGCCAGCGGAGCATCGTGAGTAGGTAGGGACAGGTGGGGCGGTTGGAGAGGTGAGGGATGACAGCAGATGAAACCAGGCTGGTGGGCCCGGGGAGAAGCTGAGACTCTCATCTGAGTAATCACTGTAGCTTAACAATACGTTTTACCATTTAAATACCACATGTCTTATTTTTCTGTAGCATTGTCACATATACCAGCTATGATGCTGCTAAATTGGGAATGTTGAGACCATCATGAAGAGTGACTGCTGTGTCTTGTGTCTAGGGTCTGGTCTGCATGCCAGTGTCGGGGGTGGGGGAAATGTGACAGGACACTTAAATTCTAGTCTTCACCCTGCCACCAACTGTTTGCACTATGGGCGTTGGGTTTCTCATCTCTAAAATGTGGAGGATGGATGAGATTAGTGGTTTTCAGACTCTCCTCCACGGAGCACTTGGGATTCCCAAAGGTGCTTTCATTTTTATGTTCTTAAATTCGTATGCAAGCTTCACTTAGAAAGCACCCTCTAGCTCAAAAAAAAAAAAAAAAAAAAAAATCCAGGACTTGGTTACCTCTTAGGTTTTCCAGCGTGATGAATTTGCAGTCTTGTAGAATCCCGGGCACAAACACCAAAGCAGCAAAATCCCTTCAGGATCCAGTCTCATTCAGTACCTCTTGGTGACAGTGCTCATCATCTCTCACTGAAATCCAAAGATAATTTGTTAAAGTTAGAGCCAACTTTTGAGAGCTCATCCTTTAAGACTCATGGAACAGATGTTAGGTTAGTCAATAGTAAGTGAAAGTCTTAGGGACTTCCTGGCACAATATAGAAAGTAGCAATTGAAACACGATCATGGTCGATGTGTAGAGAAGAGCAGAGGACTATTCTAATGTTTAAAAATAACTAATGACATGAGTGTTCATCATTATATGTGTCATATATACTGAAAAGTAGTCATATCCTAATAATCTGATAATATAATTGGAAGAGAGACTGGATATTTTTGGTACTTATGGTTAAAGGTATATTTTAGTGAAAGTTTTATTTTCTGACTAAGGACATAGGAAAACATGTTCTTCAAGATATTGACTGTCTGCTTCCTTTCCAATCCAGAATCTCAATCTGCTGTTCTGGAAACTCCAAAAAAAGGTTCTGATGCCTTCCAGCAGGTAAGAAGATCTCATTAGGGTGTTGAATCTCCATCTCTCTTATTTTTCTTGAAATTGTGACAGACTCTGTTATTTATTTCTGCATCTGCCCAGCTGAGCCTGCAAGGGAATCCAGTCAGGCAGAAGGGGATGTTTTCTTCCATTTATATTTTGCAAAGAAAATCAGTCTTGAAGTACAACTGAATACAAGCTCTTCAGAAGCTGTGTCATTCTATATCTGGCCAAAGAGTTGGGCCTAAGAACAGCTGGCTCCAGCAGGGAACTGGCTACCCGAGGGAGAAGTCAGCCCAGTTGTGCCTGGGCAAATAGTCCCATGGGTATATGAGTATTATTTTTTTGTGCGTGTGTGGCAATATTATAGCTCTTGGCAGCGTTGAATTGCTGGGCTCAAGTGATTCTCCTGCTTCAGCCTCCTGAGTATCTGTGACCACAGGCATGCGCCACCATGCCTGGCTAATTTTAAATATTTTTTTTGTAGAAATGAGGTCTCACTATGTTGCCCAGGCTGGTCTCAAACTCCTGAACTCAAGTCATCCTCCCACCTTGGTCTTGCAGAGTGCTGGGATTATAAGTGTGAGCCAACATGCCTGGCCAGATATGATATTTAAAAAAATGTCAGAGCTTTTCTAAAATCAAATAAGATTCTTAAGTTGCTTTGGTGGATGAAACATTTGTTAGTTAATTTCCATGGAATTTTTTTTCTGATATTAAGCCAAATTTTGTCTTTTTTTTCTTCTTTTACTCAAATAGACTTCTTATTAACAAAAAAAAAAAAGCCTGCAAGAAAGGAAACATTTGCATGAAAGAGTAATTGTGGATAGCAATTGCTCTTTTGGATATAAAGTTACTTTTTAAATGTATTAATACTTACTCCCAAGTATGCTTTTGACAATAACTTACTAATTGGAAATCAGTAGTAAGCTGTGTTGAGTGTAGTCTAGGAGAAAATGAGACTCATACCTGGTACCTAAGTCTAGTTTTGGTTAGTGTGTGACAACATACTTATAATAGATTATCTAAGACATAGCGCTCTTCTCTGTAAAAGTAAAGAATTGGTGAATTTTGAGAACTCTTCAAAGCATAAAATAACTTCCCTTTTAAAAAGAAGTCCTGCATCAAACATGCGAGTTGTGCTCCCCCTGGCGGAAGAATATGGGCATAACATTGGTTGAGAATTTAATTTTATAGTCCATGGGTGCTTTTCAAAAATACAGCTAGATTGGCTATTGTTAAGAGTACAGCTGCTCTTAAGGACGCTGTCATAAAAATCAAGTTTTCCAAGCTTATTTTTGTCAGAAGAGACCTACATCAACCTGCGGGCACTTGGAGAAGGGCATGGTAGATTCAGCTGACAGTTGCTTAATTAACTGCAGTGATTAGCCAATAGTGAATGAGATGACAGCCAATAGAGGTAAAAAAGGAACAATAAAGTCAGCAATAATTAAGAAAAATAGTGTCTTCAAATGCCCTCTCATTTTTTTTTTTTTACTTTATTTGGAGGCATGGCTAAATTGTGACCTAAAAGAATATATTAGCTTTTTCTAAATTCTTATATCAAGGGCATATCTGAATGAATTATTTGTTATACATGATAATATGAAAAGGACCTGGACAAAAACTGTTGCATAGTATCAACAGTGGTAAACCATGTACAACATCTTCATCTCTATTAACCTTTACAGCTATAATATTTCAAGACATATGTTCCTTTGTGTAAGTGATGGAGAGATTATCTGTTTTTTCTAAAGGTATGAATCATGGTAAAATATATTGCAATCTGCAGAAAATTTAATGGACTGGGTGATTTTAAAACACCTGATGTAGTAGCTTGGAGACTCAAGGATGAAATAGATTGAATAAATGTCACACCTTCTTTCCTTGCTGACAGTGAAACGTCAGGAAATACAACAAATTGAGAGGTAACAATTTTTGGAAGCAATTGAGGTTAAGCACTGACCAATGACATCACTTACCTTTGGAATCATTGGCTTTTTGTCATAAGCATATTTTATTTTATTTTTTCTTGTTTGTTTCACCTAGGGCTTATAATTATATTGTCTCTTCAAGTTCTTAATAGGATGTTTTATGACACTTTCTTTTCTAAATTTTTTTTTTATTTTTAATTCTGGGTACATAATAGTTGTATATCTTTAAAAGGTACATGTGATGTTTTGATACCGGGATACAGTGTGAATTAATCAGGATAAGTGGGGTATCCATCACCTCAGGCGTTTAACATTTCTTTGTGTAAGGAACATTCCAATTCTATTCTTTTAGTTATTTTGAAGTATACCCTAACTTACTGTTGATTATAGTCACTTTGGTGTACTATTGAATATAGTTCATTCTATGTAACTATATTTTCACACTCATTAATCATCCCCACTTTATCCCCCACCCCCATACACTTCCCAGCCTCTGGTAACCATCATTCTACTGTCTGTCTACAAGAGATCAGTTGTTTTTAATATTTATTTCCCACATATGAGTGAGAACACGTGAGATTTGTCTTTCTGTGCTTGGCTTACATCACTTAACAAGGTGTTCTCCAGCTTTATCCATGTTGTTTCTAATGGCAGGATTTCATTCTTTTTGTGGCTATATAATAGCTCATTGCATGTATGTACCACGATTTCTTTATCCATTCATCTGTTGATGGACACTTAGGTTGCTTCCTTATCTTCACTGTTGTGAATAGTGCTACAATAAGGTGCCAGTATCTTTTCGATATACTGAATTCCCATCCTTTGGTTCTACACCCAGCAGTAGGATTGGTGTGTCATACGGCAGTTCTATTTCCAGTTCCTTGAGGAAGCTCCATACTGTTTTCCATAGCGGTTGCACTAATTTACTTTCCCACCAACAGTGTACGAGGGTTCCCCTTTCTCCACGTCCTTGGAAGCATTCGTTACTGCCTGTCTTTCTGATAAAAAGCACTTTAACTGGGGCGAGATGATCTCTCACTGTAGCTTTGATTTACATTTCCCTGACGAATGATGTTGAACATTGTTTCATATACCTGTTGGCTATTTGTATGTCTTCTTTTGAGAAATGTCTGTTCAGTTTCTTTGTCCACTTTTTCATTGGATTATTTGATTTTTTTCCTATTGAGTTGTTATTCTACTTATTAATCCCTTGTCATGGGTAGTTTGCAAATATTTTCTCCCATTCTGTGGGTTGTCTCTTCCCTTTGTAGATTGTTACCTTTTCTGTGTAGAAGCTTTTTATCTTAATGTGACCCATTTGTCTTATTTTGTTTTGGTTGCCTGTGCTTTGGGTGTATTACTCAAGAAGTCTTTGCCCAGACCAATATTCTCAGCTTTTGTTTGTCTGGGAAAGTTTTTATTTCTCCTTCATGTTTGGAGGATATTTTTGTAGGATATAATATTCTAGGGTTAAGATTCTCTTTCTTTAGCACTTTGAATATGTCATGCTGCTCTCTCCTGGTCTGTAAATTTTCCACTGGGAAGTCTGCTGCCAGACATATTAGAGCGCCTTTATATGTTATTTTGTTTCTTTTTTCTTGCTTCCCTTAGAACCTTTTATCTCTGACTTTTGGGAACTTTATTATTAAATGCCTTGAGGTAGCCTTGTTTAGGTTAAATCTTCTTGCTGTTGTTTGATCTTCTTGTACCTGAATATTGATATCTTTCTCTAGGTTTGAAAAGTTCTCTGTTATTTCTTCTTTGAATAAACTTTCCATCCCAAACCCTCTCTACCTCCTCTTTAAGGCTAATAACTCTTAGATTTGCTATTTTGAGGCTATTTTCTAGATCTCGTAGGTGCACTTCATTCTTATTTGTTATTTTTTTCTCTTCTGTGTATTTTCAAATAGCCTGTCTTCAAGTTCACTAATTCTTTCTTCTACTTGGTTAGTTCTGCTTTTGAGAGACTCTGATGTATTTCTCAGTTTGTCAACTGAATCCTTAAGCTCTAGAATTTCTACCTGATTTTTTTATTATTTTAATCTCTTTGTTAAATATTTCTGATAGGCTTTTGAATTCCTTCTCTGTGTTGTCTTGAAATCCATTGAGCTTTTTCAGGACAGCTATTTTGAGTTCTTTATCTAAAAGATCACCTGTCTCCATCCCTCTGGGATTGTCACTGGTACCTTATTTAGTTTGTTTGGTGAGGTCATATCTTCCCAGATGTTCTTGATGCTTATGGATGTTTGTTGATGTCTGGGCATGAAGAGTTGGGTATTTATTTTAATCTTCACAGTTTGGCCTTGTGAAGGCTTTCCAGATACTCAAATGGGATTGAGCATTGTGTTCTAAGTCTCTGGTCACTGCAGCTATATCAGCACTGGGGGTGCCCCAAACCGAGTAATGCTGTGACTCTTGCAGACTCCTGGTGATACCACCTTGGTGAGATGCAAGAGAATTCTCTGGATTACCAGGCAAAGTCTCTCACTCTCCTACCTCACTCTCTATGCTGGGCTCCTGGAGTTGGGGGAGGAGTGATGTGGGCACTGCCTGGTGGCTATCAGTGCCAGGTCACACCTGAAGCCAGTCCAGTCTCACCTAAAACCAGTGGTGACTGTTGCCTGGATACCTCTGATGTTTATTCAAAGCCCCAGGGCTCTTTAGTTATCATGTGATGAATCCTACTGGGACCACCCTTCAAGGCAGCATGTTTCCTTCTGGCCCAGGGTGGGCCCAGAAATGCCACTAAGGTCTGGACTCAAGGGCCTCAAGAGTCTGCCTGGTACTTTAGTTTACTGTGGCTGAGCTGGTGCCCAAGTTGCCAAAGTCCTCTGAGCTCTTCCCTTTCCTTTCCCCAGGTGGAAGAGGACTCTCCCTAAGGCACACTGCCTGTAGTTGGGGGAGGGTTTAACATAGGCAGTGGCTTGGCTGCAGCTGCTGGTGTCTCCCTGGGTCATGTGCACTCCAAGTCCACTGGCTCCGAGCCAGCACAGCCACAGGAATTGCCAAAGGACTTTTGCCGCCCTCGTGGCCCCACTGCCTTACAAATTTAGTCCAGGCCCCAGGCTGCTCCTTGTCTGCTGGTGGTGTGGCTTCAAGGCAGAGAATTTCCCTCTGGCCATGCTGGTCTAAATGCTCCCTCTGTGGGCAACTAGCAGAATTGTACCCTGTGCTCTGTTCCCCTGTGCTAGGGTGGCCCCGAGTTCCAGTGCAAAGCCCTTATAATCACTTCACTCTCCCTCCCAGGGGCACACAGTTCTCTCTCCTCTGGGTGTGAAACCGCCGGGGCATGAGGGAGGGTTTGGCGTAGGCAATGCAAGATTCTTTTCTTCCCTCTTGGGTGCCTCTTTCCTTGATATGATGTTAATACCAGGTAGTAGGATCCCTCACCTGGTGTTTGGTTTTGCTGAAGGTGCTTGCTTGCGTGGATAGTTGTTGAATTAGGTGTTCTTATAGAGGGACGATCCCTAGAGCTTTCTGTTCGGCCATCTTTCTCGGCCCCTGTAAGTTTATTTTATGGGGTGGTTCTTCTCTTAGATGACGTGGGTACGTTTAATAAGAGCCTAAAAGTAATTGGTCATGGAAGTATACAAAAAGCTAGAATTATCAACCTACCGCATGCCTATTCTTTTACTGTATTACCTTATGCAATCCTTACGATAATCCCTTAAAGTAACTATTATAATCCACATTTAACTGTAAAGAAAATGTTTACAGAAGTTAAAAGTAACTTGTCTAAGGTCACAAACTCGATAAAGGGTAAAGCCGTGATTTGAATATAGGTCTGTTTGATTTTATACCTCTGCTATGATAAACACTTAGAGTTTTACATTAGCAATCACCCTGTGGCTATTTAGTACTGTCTCAGGCCAAAATCGTCAGATGGATGACATGAGAAGTTTATTTTGAAAGTTATTCTATTATATTTAAACTATGTCATTTATGAGAGTCAGATGTCGTTACATTATAGAGACACATAGGTATTCATATTTTAGTTTACCTATACATTTAGTTTACCTATACATTTTGAAGTTTTCCTAGAACTTTGTCATAAATTGTGTTAATTTTACTAACTTTACTGCTTTATTACTTTTTTAAAAAGCTTACAATCTTAATTTTTCATGTAAATTACCTTGCCTTTTTTCTCTTAGTCACTAGATGGCAGTTCTGTATCTGTGAAGTACCACTGCAGGAGGAAACCAGAACTTTTAAGCCAGTTTGCTCTGTATGAATGATGAACAAAAGAAGTTTTCTGGTCCATGCAGTGCTGCCTGCCTGATTCTGTGGTCGTAAGGCGAGATCCCCAGGATTGCTTAGTCAGAGGCATGCAGCGGAGTTGGAAAGCATCCTCTAAGTTTTTCTTCAGATGTGTGTTCAGGCACCTGTTCTCTCAATCTGAGTGCTTTGGAATTTATTGAATGACTTTGACTTTTACTTTCTCCCTGTAGTTAATAATTCTAAGATCTCAATATCCCTAGAAAAAACACATGACTCATAAAGCCTTTTCTCAACTCAGAGGAGTCAAAGGCTGGTGTTGCCAGAGAGCCTGATGCTTAAAGCAAATACAGCTGGCACTCAAAGAAAGGATAATAGCTACTCCCTGAGTGCTTTTATTGATGACCTTATGGAATCAAGGGGTTTGAAAATAAATCTACATTCTTTAAACTTACTGATTATTTTAATTTCAAGTAAAAATCTGCTATGTCTAAAGAATTATAAAACTGAAATGGGACTGTTTTGATTCTGTTTTTTATCTTTTGGCATTTGAAATACTATTTAAACTGTAAATCCTTTTATTCTCTATATTATATAAATAGCTCGATGCCAATTATTTTAATTAAAAACGTTTGCTTCTTAATTAAAGATTGGTGTATGGAAATGTGCTTTACCTGGTATCCACCCAGTTTTTAACTTATTTTTTGCTTTTGGGATTATATATAACATTTTTTGAAGCATTTTCCCACAACCCTTGATATCTTTCTAATGCAAATGGACTAGTCTAAAGGCAAATAAAATACAATTTGGATCTTTAAAAACTCTAGCTTTGGGCCAGGTGCAGTGGCTCACACCTGTAATCCTAGCACTCTAGGAGGCCAAGACAGGCGGATCACTGAAGGTCAGGAGTTCAAAACCAGCCTGAGCAAGAGCGAGACCCCATCTCTACTAAAAATAGAAAGAAATCAATTGGCCAACTAAAAATATATAGAAAACAAATTAACCGGGCATGGTGGCACATGCCTATAGTCCCAGCTACTCGGGAGGCTGAGGCAGTAGGATCGCTTGAGCCCAGGAGTTTGAGGTTGCTGTGAGCTAGGCTGATGCCATGGCACTCTAGCCTGGGCAACAGAGTGAGACTGACTCAAAAAAAAAAACAAAAAAAAAAACCCTGTAGTTTTGGGTAAGAATTGATAGTATCAGGCAATTGGAAGTTGGGTTTCTGCACATACAGTATTTATTAATTATCAGTAGCGACATCTATTACAAAGGGCTAGAGCATAAGAAATTAAACAATATCAGCACTGTCTTCCCCCATATGTTGTACGGCCTATATGCAAATAAATTCGCAAGTGTCAGAAAAATGTTCTGCTCTGATGAGCTCTACTGGGTCTCCTCAATGCCCAATTCAATTGCAAATTTATTTGAAGATTAAATATTTTTTCCATTTGATTTCCTTAAAGTATCTGTTCTACTGCTTTTTATACAATGACCACTCCATACAATTTATTAGTTTCAGAAGCATCTTTAGGAAAAAATAAAGGAATGAATGTGAATAACGGGGGGTAACCTAGGTGACGGTGCTTGAGAGATTACTCACAACTGTCAAGTTTGAAAAGTCAGAAAGAAGTATTGTCAGATCTCCAGCCTGAGCAAGAGCGAGACCCCGTCTCTACTATAAATAGAAACAAATTAATTGGCCAACTAAAAATATATGTAAAAAA